>JAJJMC010033691.1:5529232-5539927 GCA_023531435.1 Papaver californicum | reverse complement strand
TAGGATTGTGAAAGTGGCTAACTCAAGTTCTATAGAAAGAAATCAGGACTTTCTCGTGGCAAGCCTTTTGGAGAGGTAGCTATAGCATATATAGGAGACCCAAGGGGTATTTGGGGGTCAGGTTCATGTATACAAGTTGGCTACACAATTGGGCTACACAAGAGGCAGCCGAACAAGTTTCACGGCTGGAAGGAAGCTCTTTTTAGAGAGTTTGCTGCTGGATAGGATTAGGACGTTATCATATAAAAGTATACAGGGTTTTGAGACAGAAAAAGGGGGAGAATATACACGGTGGAAAGAAGGCAGCAGCAAGGAGAAGAGGACAGCAGCGTTGGGAGGCTGCTGGCTACCATTGCAGCCACACTTCGAAGCTACAATCAATTCTTCGCTATCTTTCCGGGTTTGAGTATTTATTTCTTAATTATTTTCAATGGGTTTTAAGAAACCCATGATGAGCTAAACTTTTCATATTGGTTACGGATGTAATCTGATGTTTGAAGACATGTTTATTAATTAAATGGCGCATATCTCATAATTTCATGTTGTTCTTAATATCGTTCATGTTCTACTAAGTATAATGATATATGATTGATTGCTGATTTGTTTGAGTCTAGAATCAAGTAAAAAAGGCATTGATATCTATAACTAGACTGGGGTTCTGAGAGTCGATTCTGTCGAGGGACTCCAGTTACAAGTAGTATAACATATTTGCTAACAATACTTAAAATTGCCATGCATGTATGTGTAGAAGCTTGACCTAAATTAAATCCGAGTGGCGAATTGCGCCGTGTTATTTAGATTAACCTCAACTCACAAAGACCATAGCTATCATTGGGTTAAACTCGAGTGGAGGTACTCACTCAGGTTATCCGGTGCTAAGAATTCAAAGGGTGGAGGTACTCATTCTTTGATGATATTAGGAGTTTTGCCGAAGTAGACGAGATAACTGGCTACTTTAGGGTTCTTGGTATTACTAATGCATGAATGTTGAGTATGCTTTGATTGATAACATGTTGGATAAAGGACGATGAAATCTCTAACCAATGCTTTTTCTCCCTATTTCACATCTCTATTTACTTGCATATTTACTTTTAGCTTAGTTTAGTTTGTTAAAACAACAAAAAAATCCCCATGTTTACTTGTTTACGTGACTGAAATTAGTGATAATTGTTGCCTCCTTGTGGGAACGAACTTGTTCTTATCCCTATACTTCATTCTATTTTAGAGAGTAAGAACTTGAATATTTTGGATGATTACGACACGACCACCGAGCAAGACGAAGGCGCCCAAGAGGAGGCGACAACAAGGGGAAGGTTCAAGTGCGGCTGCCGCTACTAGGATTGAACCAAGCGGAGATGAGACCCAAACCGACAAAGAACAAGGTCCTGAACTTGGACGTGGTAAAAGAGTTCGTCATACTCATCGGAAAGGTGCATGAGTGTTTAATACATTTTAGTTATGAGTTAAGTATGTTTGCATTTTAGTGCAATTAGATGGTATAAATTTCGTAAATTGACGTTAATGCTTCGTAACTTGGTTTGAATTTTTAGTTAATGAATTTCGTAAGTTCGGCTTAAAAGTTTGGTTTGTAAAGCTATTTTATAACTAGCCGAACATACAGTTCGACTGATAAACCGAATGTTCGGTTTATAAACAATGTAAGTTTGGAAAAATAGGGAAATGTTCGATTAGAATTATAAATTTCCACTTTGCCGAACTTTTTACTTTGATTTTGGACTAAAAGGTTTGGCTATTAAAGCTATTATCGAGCTTGCCGAACCTAATACTTGATATGATTCTTCGATATTTTGAAAGTTCGGCTATGTCGATAACAACTTCTTCTAGCCAAACTTTTATTATGTTTCAAAAATGACCCGTTAGACCCTTGAGCCAACGACTAGTTTCTCGAAATTTGGGTTCATACACTAGTCGTTGGGTCTCTATGAACAACTCTTACCATAACAAATATACTCACACTTGTCTTTCCACATAATACCCAAACTTCTCTCTACAAACATTCCTCATACTTCCTAAATTTTTCTTATTTATTTATCATACCGAAAAAATAAAAAACATAGCTCATAAATTCACCACCAATGAAGATGTTGCCATAGCTCTCTCTTGGTCGTAGACTACAAGGCATGACGAACACCAAAACATTAACTTATCTCAACCCTCGGAGAATTTCTGGAACCGTATATCACTTTTTTTTGTCACATTAGATGGCAATCAAATAGAAGATCATTTCCAAGCATCAAGGAAAGATTCAAATTACTCTATGGTCGATGTGAGGATTTTAGATCGGTTGTGGTGGAAACCAAGTGGATGTATCCTACCATCAATAGTGAAGAAAATACAACTCAACTAAGTGAATCTCAACTATACTATGAAATTTCCCTTGACCGATATAAGCATATCTTTGGCCAAAAATTCAGGTATCAAGAGTTCTATAATGTTTTGATGGAAAGGGACTCATATTTCGATGTTTAACTTTTCATGTCTAATTTATCTATTTTAGGTCTTTCTCTTATCGTAATCTCGTTCCCTTCAATAAAAAATATTATAAAATTTCATTTTTAACGTGTTCTTATTATACCTTTATGCTTAATTTAACTATTATCGGTTGGGAAAGTGTTAAATGATATTCAAATTAGAGAAAGGTTCGGTTTGAACTAGGAAAGTTCGGTTAGTAGAGCTTGTATCGACCTTGCCGAACCTAGTACTTAGATACAACTCTTTGGTTTTCTAAAAGTTCGTCTAGGTCGATAACAACTTCTCTTAACCAAACGTTGGTTTGGTTTCAAAAATAACCCGTTTTTACCTTGAGCCAACGACTAGTTTCTCGAAATTTGGGTTCATACACTAGCCGTTGGGTATGTATGGTCACGTTTATATGACCTATCATTTCTTCAATATCCCTAAAAGATAACAACATGGCTACTAAATTTACCACCAAAGAAGATGTTGCCGTAGTTCGCGCGTGGACGACGGTCACAAAGTATGATGAACAATTAAACATCAACAAAGATCACCTTGGATCATTTTTTGAACCGGGTATTGTGGGGTTTTGTGATGTTAGACGGAAATCAAAAATCTAGATCAGTAACAAACGTGAATGAAAGATTCGAAATGATCTACGATCGATGTTGTTTTTTCAGAACGAATTTGGTCGACATGAAAGAGTCTCATCCGAAGCTCGGAAGTGATGAAATAGTAAGTATATGTCAATTAGATGTTAATCAAATCCGAGTTGAATATAATACTAACTTATTATTGATTTCCTTGTTCACATGGCTGGAGCTGAAACCCAATTATTATCTATTGTTTATGCTTTCTTTGCTATATTTCTTGTAAATTTTGTATTTTATGTTTGTTTTTTTGAGTTTTTAGGTACTTCAGAGTCATGAGATGCAGAAGAAGAGAAACATGAGCTCAAGGAATTTTCTGGAGTCATTTGGTGTTGGCAATTGAAGCTAGTAAGCACACAAATCTCATTTTTGTCAAAAACAGAGAATTACTAGGAAAATCCAGTTTTACAAAGAAATTCAGGGCACTACTAGGAAAAAAACCATTATTTCCTAAATGAGTGCTATATGGAGTTAACCTGTTGGAGTCAACCTGTTAAATGCAGAAATATTTACTTAGGGCAGCCATTCAATTTAATTAATATTTATACTTCAAGGCTGCCTTCTATCTAACCTATGGTGACTAAAACCTTCCACATTATTAACCTAAAAGGCAATAGGTCGAGTCGACCATTCTCCTCCTCCTTATCTGAACCATTGGAAGATGGTGGATCTGAGTCTGCCGTGATTTGCTGTGGCCGGGAAGAAATAGAACAAAGAAGACTTAAAGATGGGTTTCTGTTGCTGTGAGAATGAAGAGGCTGCAGTTCATGGCCAGAAATCCAGGGAAGTAGAAAGATGGGTTTAGAGATTACAGCGAGAAAGAATTGAAGAAGTTTGAGTTGACGCTGTTGAACTGAGCTCGAGATGGGTCTGCGGTGGATTCGTTTTTACAACAATTACTAATAAGTTGTGAGACTTGGGGAGGATTTGCTGCCGAGAAGAAAATCAGTGAAGAACACGAATTCTTGCTGCCATGGGTTTGGCCTGAAATTAATGAATGATTGTTTGATTTTAATTGAATGGGTTAGTCATGAATCTGTGTATGAGTGCAGGAAAGGAGATAGAATAGCTAGGAAATCAATAGAGAAGTTGTCTCTCTATTATTAGAATTACACACATCAGGTGTTCGTGAAAATCTCTGAATGACAGTTCTCAATTGCTCTTCTCAAGTTCTGCTGCTGCTCATGGTTATTATGGCTAGCTACAGGGTCTGATGTGTGTGAACTAATGGTCGAGAAGATGATTTTGTTGGCCGAATGTGTCAAGCTTTAATATGGTTTTTGGGGTTATATTCAATCAGTATTCTGGACAACAACTATTTGCCAAGAAACCAGCTGAAGAGAGGTAGCTATTGCTGCAGTCTGTGGCACCTTTGCCAAGGTTTGTAGTGCTAGTTTAGGTTAGAGTTTTGTTTCAGAATTTGGTAAGAGTTTTTGAGCGAGAAAACAGGGTTTGAAGTTGATGTTGCTGTCATTGTTTAAGTTGATGAGTGGCTACGATTGAATGAAGTTTAAGAGTTTATGTTGAATTAGGAAACTTTGGTTGTTATCAAATACGACTTTGCAGCACAGAAAAGCTATTAAGTGGAGGCGAAGAATACATCCCAGACATCCCCTCACGACTACTCTCACCACCAACGGAGAGGAGATTTTGCTCCTCTTGAAACCCTTTTTCATAACCAGTTTACGGCTAGTTGCGTCTCCACCAGTTCGCATTGATCACCACCTGCACTTCAGCCTGCGTTCATCCATACTAGTTTATACAGTTGCATAGCACCACTACATCACCATCCAGGCTTTCCAACATCACCAAGCTAGCATTAACACCAAGCCAGAAACATCAAGCACCAGTCCAAGACAACACCATACATTCCACCTGCTTGTTCTGGGTTTAATTGATTTCAATCTTAGTTTTATATTTTCTTTAATTATTATGAACTCCTCCAGTATGTCTAGCTAAATTATTTGATTAGGGATATTTTGAAGTTATATGATATGATTTATTCAAATTAATCTTTTTTTTTAATAATGTTTTATTGTTTATCTTTTACCATGATTATGACCAAGAATTGTTTGTGAGTGTTCAAGCGGCTAATTGAATATCTTGTTTGCAATTCTAATGCTAGATTATTGACTTGTAATCTGTAATTGTTATGAAAATTTAATCACAAGTAGCGAAACGTCAATGTTGCAATGAGATGTTGTGGATTTTGATGTGTGAAAGATAACCCTAAGTAAACATGTCAAATTTCCGAACATGTGGTTAGGATCAACCCGACTCATAGAGTACACCGGTCGATAAAGTTACACTAGAGAGCTTAGTCAAAGTGGCTTGATTGGTTAGAAACGAGTAGAGAACTTATTCTACGAAGTTACCTTGGAGTCTTATAGACTTGTTGAACTCATAACTTGTCTAGGGTTTTTAGTAAACTTATTTTGAAGAAGATATCACTTGTATTCATGTTCACTAGTGGAGAAAGAATTAGTAGTCATTCTCATCATCATATTTGCATTCTTTTACTCGTTTTCGTAGATTTGCATTACTCTTATTTTCAGAAATTTATTAACAACTTTTACTCAACTCTCTCTTAGGAACGAACCTGCTTATCATTATTCTACTATTTAGTGTAAGAAAGCAAGGGATATATTTTGGACGAGTTTGACACCTCGATCAACAATGCAAAAAATTCAGGCATTATGGATGCTATCAAGTATTGGTTGAAAATATCTTGTATTTCGATGTATAGTAAGTATTCGAGGGTAATGTTATGAACTACGTTAGGTCTTTTTCTTCATTGTAATTCGTTTACTTCAATGTAATGTCTTGTCCTTCATTAAAAATGTTATGAATTTCGTATCTTGCTTTGTATTAGATCTTCATGCCTAATTTAAATACTTTTGGTAACAACTTCCAAGTAGAAACAAAGAATTGTTCGGCTAGAAAAGCCTATTATAGACCTCACTGAACACAAAGATCGGTTAAGAATCTTAATGTTCGGTTAACAAACATCCAAAGATATGAAAAACAAAGAAATATACGGTTAGAAACCATATTCAAGATCTGACTGAACAAAAAGATCAGCCTGGTCGACCTTTCTCAACTTAACCGAACATCTCAGTTCGGATACTACCATTAGTACTACTACCATCTAAGTTAGGCTACTACCAATAGTAGTTCGGCTAGGAATACGATGGACTCGAATTAGTTTAACATTACACTGTTCACCTAAAATGTAGCCGAAATTATTCCAAAACTCCATTAACTCCATTAACTAAAAGTCCGGCTACTTGTTTTTCATTTTCTTGGCCGAACTTGTATCAAGCTTGCCAAATCTCAAATTTAAAAGTTTACATTTTCACCAAATTTAAGCAATTCAAGTAACAAAAACACATTAAAAAGTGTACACGAGTATCCCAAACATTATAATCTTCATATTCTTTGTTGTGTCTCGTTTATCTCGTAAAAACCCTAATTTTGGGGTTGAGATTGGGTTTGCGGAAAAAAGAATTCATCATCTAACAAATCATACATCATTGGATCATTGTAAAGCTTGACGAATAATTTGTTTCTTGTATGGTTTAAAGGTTCCAATTCTTCTGATTTTGCACTAGAATCATTCATTTTGAACTTAAGAATCACCAAACCTAGGTTTAATTTTTTTTTCTCAAAAACTATTTTTTTTTCTTCTCCCTCACAATAATTCTTATTCTCTAACTTAAATATTTTATCTAACTAATTTAATCTTAAACTAACAATCAACTAATTTAACTAACTTAACTATTACCTTCTAATTAAATAAAGATATTTTGGTCATTACTATAAATCTGGATAGGGGCTAAGAATTACTTCCTAATGATCTCAAAATAGAGGAGATCGTCCGCTCAAATTCGGATGGGTCCCAAAAAAATCGTTTTATTGTTATATATGGCTGAAATTGGTACCATGGTCCATGGACGTACCCAAGAATTTATCTTGGGTAGTGTTGTGTTATCTGCGTAAGGTGACCAAAAACTACAATTTTGTTTTCCTTATGGTTTTTCTATGAGAGTATATAGTTCGATTGTATTATATATATACTTAACGTATGATCTATAATTTTACATGTTTAAGTTAATCTATTATTACAACAAATTAGATTAAAATAAATAAAAAATTGGAAACTAAAACAAAATCACAGTAAATAATAAGAGAAAATGATATTATAAACATTGTAAAAGTATGAGTTTTAACAAAGGTGTTGGGTAAACAAGGTTTCTACTTTTTATACCATATGGATGAGCTGAATTCAAAGTTAATATGATTGTGGTTTTTCTTTAGAAAATGAGAAACAAGAAGTAATTTACTTACTTAACTTTCCAAGTGAAGGGACGCACTGACTCATACGTTCTACATGTGACATAGAGAAGAAAGCACTTTTAGTATCCTCTATCGGATAAAAGAAATAAGGTTAAGCTAATATATAATTTAGTACAAATCCCCTACCAAAACTAATAGGCTAAATCAATTGAGGGGCGAGATCCACAGTTAACCCCTATAATGCTTGGAACCCTAGTTTTAGGACCATCCACTTTTTATTTCGTGGTTACTCGGTTAATGGGAGCTTGATGAGATGGTTAAGGGTGTTCCAAAAAATATCAGTTAGGTTTTTCAAAAATCAAGAAACTAGTAGAATGAGACGAATAAAAATAAACATCGAATTTGGGTGACCATCGACAAATGCTCCTCCCTCTCTCCTTGCTTGATTTATGGCTCCTTATGCCTGAAAACTAGCCGTTTTCATTAGTTTTTCTCCTCTAATGGCTAGTTCCTGTCGTCTTTTCTTTTTTCTGGACGGTTCTCTAGTCGGATTTTATGGTTTTCCCGAGCTATGGAGATTTTTCACTTATCTAAGAAAGCTAGAACTATGGATTACAAATTCGATATTAATAACCATAAGAAAAACAACAATCACAGTCAATTCCATTCCCAAAACTACAAAGGTTTCTTCCAGTATCAGAACAAATTCTCCAATTGCAAAAATCCTATAAAGAGCAGAAGCAACATTATTCGCGCTTTGAATCACAATATCTTATATAGTGAGCACCTTCTTATTCTTACCCTACCACATAATCATTACTTTTCCATTGTTTCTGATAACACAAACCTTTCTTTCTACTACCTTGCTATCATTTCTAATCACACCAAATATCCTATTACCCCAAAACCCCCACCTTCTTCAAGAACCCAAAATCAAACTAGCCTTCACTCTAGTCTGAAAAAGCGATTTCCCCATGTATCCTTAACTAAACACCCCCCCCCCCCCCCTCCCCCGTTTCCCTTAGAAAAAAATCCAAGCATTTACCCCAATTTTTCTACCATTCTCAACTACTCTTATGTTTCTTTCTATCTTTCTGGTTATAGTCAGCTTATCACCCTAAGCCTTTTCCTAAAGATATTTATCTTCTTAGCTAAGAACCTAAATAGCCTAAATTTCCCTGAACCATCCAAAAAATTGAAACCAATATTAATTTCAAAACGCAAACATTCCCACACATTAAAGTCATAAAAAATCCTTCCATTCATTCTATTTCCAAAAAAAGTTGCAACTCCCTATTTTGTACAAATAAATTGCAAAGAAACTGCTATGTCATATCCATGTTCAAAATAAAAAAAAAATCTTTGTTGTTTAATATTGGGCATCTTAAAACAAAAAGTATTCTAAAATGATGTTACTGAAAATAATGTTCTTAAAACTTTAAAAGAAAAAGTTAGAATTTGTTCTTCTTGACCTGAGAGAAATCAAGTGGTTGATCCGAAGATTGGTTTGGAGGATTTGGGTGTTGTTGCTAGTGTATCCGTTGGTACCTGGTCTGCTCACTGATGGGCTACACTTGTTATACTACCACAGGATTGGCATCAGGATGAGCTTGTGCTGCAGCAGATTAGGGTGCATCTGCTGGAAGTGGTGCTGGTGCAGACTGAGGAACAACTGGTATAACTTGTGCATTAGGTGCTGGTACTTGATTGTTGTTGTTGGTCCTGGCATCCCTGGAAACTGCAGCTGCAAGTTTCCCATTCTCGTGGCTAAATTCATCAAGAACTGGAAAAACCATCCCATATGCACTACCTTGCTTGAGTTCTCAGGGGCACTGCATGTGCTCTCAACAACTGGATGATATATAGGGGTATGCACACATATTCAAACCCCACCTGAACTCCAACTGCAACCACAACCCTATCAGCTACAATCACAATTCTTTCGGTGACCATATAATCTCCAAGACGAGGATGAACGACAAGAATGGTAAATCTGTTATCATCTCTACTTGCTAGAATTGCAGTTGTTGGGCTTCCTTCGCGGGGGAAATTAATGCCTCTAAGGCCTTGAAAAGCAACAAAATCATTCATAACCCCATCGTTATAACCTCCACCACCACTTCCACTACCACAACCTGCCTCATACACACTATTTGCAAAGCGCGGCCTATTTCGTCCTGCTGCATTTCCTTCTCCTCCTACATCCTTGAGATCATCATCAAATTTCATAGTATTTCAAACGCAATAAAAAATTATAAGAAAAAATTGCTTACCTAGAGGTGCTATACCAGCAACTTGATCCCTTCTTCTCCTGGTTACTCGGCGTGGACCAAAACCTGGAGGAATTCCACCTTTTTTTTCTTCAAGTTCCACTTGTTGATTATACCTAAGAATCTCCCAATGCCACTCAAAATCTTGAATGTATTTTATATCCTCACAACCATTAGAATAAGCAATACCATATGGCAGAGAATTAAAACCAATATCCATGGGATGCCAATCAAGACCCCATTCTTCCACCACACGAGGAATTTCATGGAATTTTCCTTCATCCTTATACAATATCCTAAATATCTTGGGGTTCTGATGATAAGGATTTTGATTCCTGGTAATGGAAATTTGCTTGAGTTGCAGAGGTTTTGCTCTCGAAGGGAAGATGGAATGATTTCGGTTTGCCCAAATTACTTTATATTAAAAGAAATGAAGAGACATATATCTACCTTCTCTAGAGGTTTACAATGCATCAATTTTAATACCCCGATTCGGCAGGTAGGGTTCGCCGAATGAAATATATGTAATGGTTTGTCCTTTCCTAATACCGAGGCCTGATGGGTATACTTGACTGAGTTGTGGGAATTTTTGTTTCAGTTAAGCGTGCTCGGCTGAGAGTAGTCATAGGATGGGTGACCTCCCGGAAAGCTGCTACCGGATAACCGCAGTAGTGCCAATAAAAATCACACACTACTGGATAACCACTGTGGGCAAGTGAGAACAATATCGGTGATAACGATGGGTTGCTTGTGCTCAGGTGGGAGAATATGTGTTATACCCCGATTCGGCAGGTAGGGTTCGTCGAATGAAATATAGGTAACAGTTTGAGCTTTCCTAACACCGAGGCCTTTTCAGCACAATTGGATCCAAAGTTGGCAAAAAGCTCTGCAGTTAAGCTGCTTGGGCGGGAGTAATTGATGTAATTTTAGAAGTGGTAAATAAAGAGTTCGTTACTCGAACTTGTGAAGGTAATGATTTTAGAAAATAATGATTTAAACTA
>JAJJMC010033691.1:5496405-5529222 GCA_023531435.1 Papaver californicum | reverse complement strand
GAAATCGCAAAGAAAATCTGATTTGAAAATCAGAAGTTTGCTGCCGATGAAACTGTCCCGATGAAGGTTTGACTCGGTCAACTGACTTTGACCGAGTTGACTGGGCCGAGTTGACCCGCTGAGTTGGTCCGATCCAGCTCATCCCGATCCAAGGGTGCCCCAATCCAAAGTGTGGGTGCCTTGATCCATTTTCCCGGGTGCTTTGAACACTTTTTGAGCCAATTTTTCCACAAATCTTTATTCTTCTAATGTACCTACAAAAGCATAGAAACACGTAATAGACACAAAATCGAATACTAACTCACTAGAAATTAAGGTACAATTTAGACACAAAAATGTGTCTATCAGTAATCCAGGTATGGGTGACCTCCCTGGAAGGTGATGCAGGATGACCACAGCGGTACTCGTTGAAAACTCCAAACTTCCGAATGACCGCAGTGACTAAGTGGGGACATTATCGGTGAAAGGTCGGTTCATCACAAATGGTATCAGAGCCGACGACGGGTCACCTGCCGAGGGTGAGAGAGTACGCTGGACGGGGTGTTCCAGGTACTGGTCTCATGAGTGGTAGGGAACGTCGGAGATCTGGCCTTGAATATATTCCGGAGCGGAGGACGACTCCAATTTAAGGTGGTGGTATTGTAATACCCCGATTCGGCAAGTAGGGTTCGCCAGATGGAATATAGGTAATCATTTGTCATTTCCTAACACCGAGGCCTTTTCAGCACAATTGTCTCTAGAGTTGGCAAAAATCTCTGCAGTTAAGCTGCTCGGGCGGGAGTGATCCAGGGATGGGTGACCTCTCGGGAAGCTGTTGCTGGATGACCGCAGCGGTTCCCATTAAAAACCCTACACTGCCAGATGACCGCAGTGGCTAAGTGGGGACAATATCGATGGAGGGTCGGGCCATTACATTAATCAAAGCGGTTCCGAATAAATTATCTACCCCTTCACTCTTATTAAATGGTTTTATGCTGTCTAATCACTCTCGTCATTCCATTTATTGCAAAATCTGGCCTAATGATGTTGCATATCTTTTCAAATTTGCAGAACATGAAGCAATTGGATTTAATTGGTACATTTGGGTCTATAGAAACGACCAATGTTCACTTTTCACCCAGACTTGGTAGGAGTGGACTTTATCATTTGTCCTAGGGTGTATTTAGTCGAAATCATCAATATCTCCAATTCCACTTGTGTGATTGACATGGAGGCTCATCATTGGTATTTTCTTACCCGAATTTTGACTTCTTTACACCCCCATATTTTGACTACAAAAAATATTTTCCAATAGCCAGTCAAAAGAATATCCATATTTATGTATTCTATGTTGCTCGTTCTCTGAGAGTTAGACATATTTCAGGGATTTCTTTAGGGAATGAAGCTGTTTCATTCTCATTGGCCAAATGGATGGTTATACCGGCCTGATGCTGCTGCTTCTCTGTTTTTCTCAGCAAAAAAACCCCGTGATGTACCTTCATTTGACTAGCCAACCAAATCGAAGTATTCAAATTAAAGGCAAACCTCACCTGACTTGGAATCCCTTTTTTCTCTTTATTGAGTTAGGAGGAAAACTATTCTTCTTTTCAATCTCTCTGATAATGAATTCCATTTCCAACTCTAAACCTGAATAAACCATAGAAAACCTTGTGAATCAAATAAAATCAACTCTCAATATCCCTAAAGATTTGTTTCCAAATGTTTTTATTAATTCTGAAAATATTCTGCCAAAAAGTGAAGCTGATTTGAAATGGACATTTATAGGAAGACTCTATAGAAAAATATCACATGATACTTGTAACATTTCTAGATTCATCAATATCAATTGGGACCTGAGAAAATATGATGAGGTCGACACGTGGAATAAAATAAGGAACTACTACTCCATTAGACTTGGAAGTATAGAAGATTATAGAATCTCTAGGCAGGGAGGGACGAGAGGTATTTTTGGAAAATTGATAGTTCTTACTGAGGTTCCACCTTTTGGACCAAACTTGATCTATGAAACAAACTTCTATTCTGTCAAAGTTTGGGTTTTGGTTAAGAGGATTCAAAGTCATATTATACCAGACATGCGCAACTTCCTAAGTCCTGCTAGTATCTTCAAATAAGCTAAAAGACCTTACGCCAGATGTAATGATGAGAAGAATGTAGAAGTCCTGTTGGATTTCGATGTTACCAGAGCTCTAAAATATTGTGTTAATGTTATTAAACTCCAACTGTTACTCACTGGCTTGAGTTTGCTTGTGTTCTCAATAGTCTTCAATTCTGTAAGGTTTGCATAATTCTTGACCATCCTGGTTCCCCTTGTGAAGAAATAGATGAATGCTCGAACAAATGGTCATTCCTTTTACCAGTATTTCTCCTCAACCTGCGCAGATTCAAAATTTGGCTATCATTGCTAAGAAAAAAAAAGCAAGGTTACTCTGACAAAGATATTGCTACTGAATTTGCAATCAAACTGAGAAATGCTCAACGCAAGATTCTTCTGGATAATAACACTAATGAGCTTGATGGTACAGATGAGCAAATAATTTCAAATATAGTCTCCAAGATCCCATTCAAGGGTAAAATTCAGTCTCAAAATCTTGAGGTCTTAGGTTGTCAAAAGAAACACAAGAAAATTCTGAATAGTGACAAGAGCAAAGCCCCCACTCACAAGAAAAATTCCTTGAACATCAAATGAGCTGCTAGAAAAAAAGGAAAAGATCAAGATACCACCAATGAAGTGGTTCAACAGACCTATAATTTTCCTCAGATACCCATGTCTTATCCAACATCCTTCCTGAAATCCCAACCCTTGCTGAGATTCAAGCTAAAATGATAGAAAATCATAAAATTCATAAAAAGGAAGCTTGGGCTAAAAAGAGACTTGATATGGACTTCATAAAAGGTGACACACCAAAGACTAAAGCTCTATTTGAACCCAAAAGAAAGAATGATTATATGGAAATCACGGTTCACAACCATAAGAAGGTAAAGGATTCATCTCAATATGCACAGTATGATTTCTCCACTAGAATATGGATATTGTTGTTGCTCCAATTTCTGCTATTGGCAAAGATGTGGACAATTCGCATACCCAATCCCCTGAGTTAATCTGATACTCTCATATTAGTTCTTATTACATAAAATGCACCTTAAATTTCCTTTTCATACTTGTTCTTAATCATGTTCTGCTAATCTGTTTAACTACAATTTTATATATATGTTAGGCTACAATATAACCATATTCACATATCCCTTTGTATCTTATTTCTGGAAATTCTTTACATTTCTAGCCTAGAACTGTCAAGGTCTGGGAAGGAAAATCACCATTAACTACCCTGATGACATGTTGAATAAGCACAACCCAAAATTTTGGTATGTTGAAAAACCAATGGATAGTATTGGCACAGCTGATGGTCTTACCCTAGCTTGGAAATCTTCCCTCAAGGTTTCCATTATAGATTATTCTCCAAATCATATTAACGCCATTACCTCCTCTGCTAACACCCCTTGGCTTTTCACAGACTATTATGGTAGTCCACATACTATTAAAGATGAACTCAAAACTTGGCAAAAAAATAGAGAAAACTGCTTCAGATATCACTCACCCATGGTTGATCACGGGAGATTTTAACTTTGTTCTTCATGACCATGAGAAGTACGGTAAACATCTCATAGATCTAGCTGAAGATAATATTTTTAATAATAAAATAGAGGATTTGGAGCTCATGGATTTGGGTTATACTGCTTGTCTTTTCACTTGGACTAACAGAAGGGATGTAAACATGCTTACTGAAAAGAGACTTGATAAAGGCTTCGCTTCTGAAAAAGTGTCAAATCTGTTTCCACATACCACTATTTCCAATCTCTCTGCTATTGGTTTTGACCATAGTCTAATCTTTCTGAATTCTAATCCTGACTGGAATCCTGGTAGGATTACTTTCAAGTTCTTTTGTCCTTGGCTTGATCACCAGGAATACAAAGATAGTATTGCTGAATGTTGGTCCTTGGACCATGCTGGCTCCTCTGCTTTTATCATTGCTATCAAACTTAAGAAGATTAAAACCAAAGTTAGAGTGTGGAACAAAGTTATTTATAGTAACATCAAAAACAACCTTGAGGAAAGTATTAAGCATTTGGATAGGATTACCAAGGATAGATTTGATGTTCACAGAGGTAGTGCTTTGACGAAAGACAACAATACTATGAGGCATTGGTATTTTATTCAGGAAAAATTCTGGAAAACTAAAAGTAGAGATCAAACCATAAAACTTGGTGACAGGAACACAATTTTTTTTCATACTGCTGCTAAGAAAAGTATGAGGAGAAATAAGATTGATGCTACTAAGGATGAGAATGGTAATTGGGTCACTGATGGCAATCTGATCTCAAAATGCTTTACTAAACATTTTGAGAAAATAGCCACTGCTGAAAATGTCTGCTTAAGTCAAAGCATTCTTAATCTCATTTCTTGTTCTATCTCTAGCTCTGAGAATGACAGTCTTTTAGCTATTCCTGATGCTCTGAAAATCAAGAATACTTTGTTTAGTATGGAAGGAGATAAGGCTCCTGGTCTCAATGTCTTTTCAACAAACTTCTTCCAAGCTAAATGGAATATTGTGGGAGAAGACATTGTCAGTATGAGTCAATTATTTACATGTGGCTTTATTCTCAAGGAAATGAACTCCACCTTCATATCCCTCGTTCCTAAAATTGATGCTCCTTATTCCCCCTCCCTTTTCAGAACCATTTTCTCTATGTAACACCACCTACAAAATCATTTCTAAGCTTTTATCCCAAAGACTTAAACCCATTCTGCCTAAACTCATATCCCCTTTTCAATCTGCTTTTGTCCATCGTAGGCAAATATCTGGCAACATAACCATTGCTCATGAGCTTATCATGTCCAAGATGGGTTTCAGTGACAAGTGGTGCAATCTTATTAACCAGTGCATTTCTACCACTAATCTTGTTGTGCTGGTCAATGGGGTTCCTGGAAAATTCTTCAAAACTTCAAGAGGTCTAATGCAAAGGGATTCTTTCTCCCCTTATATTTTTATCTTTTGCATGATAGCTCTCTCAAGAAACCGTCTTCATGCTGAAATCCTTGGACTGATTCATGGGATACACATTGTCCTCCTGCTTCTTCTATATGCCACCTTTTATTTGCTGACGGTTGCATGGTTTTCTGTAAGGAAAATCTAGAGGAAAGTAGGAACTGGGCGATATCTTTAGTCAATTTAGTTCTACTTCTGGTCAAATGATTAATTTTTCTAAATTAGGGATCTTCTTTAGCAAGAACACTTGCCCCTCCCTTGATGCTAATATAAGTACTGATATGGGTGTTCAGATGATTAATGCTCCAAGTACCTGGGATCTCCTCTTTGTACTAATAACAACAAGATTCAAGCTTTTCAACCTTGCAATGATAGCATAAAATTTAAGCTTAATGGTTGGAAAAGCAAGTCCCTTTCTCCAGCTGGGAGAGCTACCATGATAGCAAATGTTACTTCTACTTCTTGCACCTACCAGATGAATTGTTTCAAGCTTCCTAAACAAACCTGAAGTATTTGAATAAGATTCATAGAGATTTCTTCTGGAATAAAGATCCTGAAGAACCAAAAGGGATGTACTTTATAGCTTGGGATTCTGTTTGCAAACCAAAGGAAATTGGTGGTTTTGGCTTCAGAAACCTAGAATTCTTTAATGAGGTATGATAAATAAAATTGCGTGGAAACTTATTCAGGAACCCGATTCTCTTCTTTCTTCTATTATGAAAGCAAACCATTATGGAGATCAGAATATCTGCAGAATGGACACTACTAAAAAAAATTGATTCTTGGATTTGGAAATGTATTATTGAAGGGGTGGAAAATATCCAAAAGTACCATATTTGGAAAGTGAGAAATGACCATAAAATTCAGATAAGGTCTTTAGGTGGGTTGCTGGCAAAGAAGCTAGTCTGGAAAAACCTCACATGTGTCCTCCTGATCTGATCTATGTCATCCATCTTATCAATATTCAGGGTAACTGGGATTCTAACATCATATCCCTTTTGTTTTCTCCTGAAGACTAGAATGATATTAGCTACTTCTATTAACATTCTTGAAGATGACATTATTTCTTGGAGATTAAATAAAAAAGGTGATTCACTGTCAAATCTTATACAACAAGAAGATTAAAGAGAAGTACAAAAATGATTATCTCAACACAGCTTGGAAGGAAATTTGGAAACTTAATACTTCTCCCTCCATTCAATTATTCATCTAGAAATGTGCTCAGGGTATTCTGCCTACAAAAGATATAACTGCTTGTATCCTGCACTATATTGATCCTATCTGCACTAGGTGCAAAAATGTTGTTGAGGATGTGTCACATTGTCTCATGCACTGCCCCTTTGCTACTTCTGTCTGGATTCAAATGTTTGGTGAAGATCATAATATATTTCAGGGCTTCATATGTTTTCATGAATGGATCAACTATTATTTCTCTTCTGATAATACTTCAAATTCTTGGATTGTTTTTTCTGCTACAACAACTTGGTTTATCTGGAAAGCCAGATATGATTTGGTTTTCAACAACATTTATTATACTGCTTCTTCCATTGCTCATAACATTAAGCAGCATATGAGTTCTTTTGATTGATTGGTTTATAATCAAAGTCATATCATTAACAATCTATACTACCAAGTTACTGATCAGGATACTAGAGGAAGATTAATAAATCAACACAGACAAAAATCTGGCTTAACCATTAGCATCTGCTCCCTGGAAAGTTAATGCCTACTTCCAATTCCCCTCTTGGTCTAACTTTTCCATATTGACTCTGTCTTTCTCAGGTAACTTCTTTGGTGCCAGAACCTACTCTATCCATGATATGGAAGAAATGAAGTAAGAAAAGGAGCTGAGCGAGCTGTGATTTGGGCCAAAGAGTTGCATACTCCTAACGTTGATTTCATGTCTGAAGAAGATGCAACTCTGGAGGCTATAAAGAATAGATACAAAAGGGAAGTGCAAGGAAGGTTTAATTTGGGTTATCATCAAATGCTTGGAGGAAACTTTAAAGAGATTTCTTTTATGCTAGGCAATCTCAACAAAGTTCGGCGTAGTGAAAATTCTTTTTCTTTTTAAGTTAGTTAGTCTAGTTACCAAGAACAATATTAAGGAAAATCTGTCGTGAGATAGCAATATGTTACTAGGGTTAATCTAGTGTCCTCTTTTTGATAATCTCTTAGCAGATAGTAACGTTATTACTGGTGAGACCTGGGCTTTGCTCTTTAGCTTTGCAAGCAAGAATAATATCTTCTAAGCTTTTTCTTGGAAGTTTTTTTTCTTATAAAAAAATAATAATCGTATAATCTAACCTTAATAAAAATTAGTACGCGTTTTTAGTGCTCACTTTTCCGTGGACATTGTCTCCCAAATAGAGATGGAAATTTAAGATATGACCCGCACATTGATCCTAACCAGGTGTATACACCCTGATTTCGAACATAAATTTAGGCCGTACTTCTGTAAGATTGTATCCAAAAGTTTAGGCATTAAACCGATTAAATGCCCAAAATAAGGTCTGGTTATTGACCGCTTTCAGTGAGACACCAAATGCGTCCACCAAATGGTAGCCCACCAATTCCTATTCACCCAAGTTGAAATGTCGACACTTTTGTGTAACTGTATTCCTAAGTCTTTCCATTTATCATAGATTTTGGATTAAATGAAATGATTTTCAAAATGGTTTGAGGATTTTTTATTATATTGGAAATAATATAATTTTTTTTAGTTAGAATATTTAGGTTTTAAATATGGATCGTCAGATCCAAATCATTTAATCATAAGATAGTAATTGATGGAAAAAAATTATAAATAGGATGCCAATTTTTGAGAAAAAAAAGAGAGGGGAAGAGAGTTAGTATTAGGAGGAGTCTTTGGAGAAACAAATAGGGAGGCTACGAAGGTTGTTATAGAATTTTACATTGGTGATTGGTTTGGTGGAAGTACAACTTTTGGATACGATCTTGCAGAAACAATACATTGTTGGTTCAAATCAAACTAAGTGACATCAGAATTCATATAGCGAAAACAGGTGATCCATTTAATTATTATTACATCATTTATTTTCGTGGACTAATATGTATTCTATGCGTTGAATGAAAACAATCCATATTCACCTTTCACTTGTTTTTGAACTTGAATGTATCTATGTCTCAGGTGATTAAGCATTTGGTGATAAAACAATCCATTAATAATTTCTAAGTCCTTATGTTTTCATCTCACAGTACGCATCAATTAGTGTGATGATGATAATGCTTGTTATGAGTTGTTAATTGAATTAGGACTCTCGTGGTTGGCACACAATAGAGTTGCTAGCTAGGTCGGGCATATGAGAGAATCTGTTGGAAGTAACAAATCAATATTTGTCAAGGTGACCATGGTTAATGAGATCTGAAACTGATTATTGATAATAATAATTATTATTATTAATAATTTTTTTGATAATAATAATAATAATAGGTAGCTAGTTTAGCTGGTTATCTTCGTTTATCAAAGGTTTGATACGTTCCAGGAGGTTCCAGGTTTAAGTCCCCAATAACGTAATACTGTAGAATTTGACATGGAAGGTAAAGTTAGCTTTCCCTCCTTGCGATATAATCATCCCCTTTATCCGCTTCGACTCCCTTGGTTGGTTCCTCATGAGGTTCACTGGTAGGCTAGCACGACAACATGTTCAACTATGTAGTTCGTTGTTGGAGCTTAGTATGTTAGGCTTCAAACTAGTTTCTTGTAACTTTTTATCCATTAAAATCATAATAATAATAGTAATTGTTTTCCCATTATTAAAGTTTTTTGATTTCTTCTCCAACAATAATAATAATAATAATTGGTGATCATTTTTGTGATAATAATAATTGTTTTTTTTTCTTTTCTTTAGAGCAGGTTTTTGCTTGGTTGGGATAAAACATGAATTTTCGCATTTAATATTATTTGCGCTATATTGATTTTTTTTCATTATAATTTTACCTAATGATCAAAAATCCTAAAATCTCAATTATAAAGTAGAGGCCAATCCCTGGATTGGACGGGCTAGGTGCCTCACACTTTCCTATCCTATACCTTGATTCCCGGATTTGTTTATCTGAAATTGGACTAGTGCAACTATTGGGTCCCAACTCTCTTAGTTATGTGGCGACTTCTTTTATTATTATTCCAGGAGTATTTTTATATTAAAAATCTAAAAATCTATTAGGTTTTGTCTCGTCAATTTTTACGGTATCTACACCAGCATGCCTTGAACCAGTTGAGTTAATGGGAAGGGTTAGTGGCAACATTTTTGGGCATATCAAAATGGGTCAGTCTGTTGGATCAACCTGCCAACCGGCTAAATTCTAAATTTCATAATAATCATTTGTATTGAGGTTTTCAACAAATTTTACTTTTTGTGCGTTGTGACTGATGTCGTATCCGTCAAAATTATTTTACGTTTACACTTTTTAAAATATAGATTAAGTACAAGGGTAAGAACAAGTTTGTTCCACTGAGAGGTATTGTTTGTTATTTGAATTTAGTGACTTGTGAAAAAAGGGGGAATTTTTTTATGAATTATATTTAAACCAATTTGAGAAAAAATAAAAGTAAAAAGTAATCATTAAAGCCAAGTCCTATGCACATACCAAACAATCGAATTTGTCCATTTTGAGCCACTATGGACATGCCAAATGGGCAAATTGGTTGGGAAAACTGGAATATTTGCCGCTTTGCACATCGCTACAGAGTTTTTATCGTGGGAACAAATTGATGTCGTTGAGTTCCTATCTAAGTCGTTTAATTTTCCATCATCCAAGCATCCATATATAATTTATAATTTTGATCATGATCTTTCATCTAGGTTTAATCTAACGACTATTTTTAAATTTAATAAAAATAACTTCTAATATAATTTTTAATTTTAATTATATGTAATTTTATTTTAAAAGGGATAAGCAAGCTTAAAAATTTGATTGAATTAACCAAAATTATATTAAAACCTTGATCTGCATTACGTTACATTCAATTGATTTAATATACTATGCTCTTTTACAAGTATAAACTAGGGTAGTAAAAACTTAAATAAACACTTCAATAAAAATTTTAAACAATCTTTGGCCTCCTATTTATCTTCAGTTGACAAAACTTCCAATCGATACGTTCTTGAGAAGATTTTCCTTTGTTTTTATGACTGCGATTAACTTTCAAAAAAAATTCACCTTCAATTTTCTTACCTTGAACTCTTCTTTATCTTTAAGATGCATATTTGACTTGGTTAGTATCCAAAACTCGAACGCTCATAGTATGCATTAATCAGTATGACGATGATAATGCTTGTTATGAGTTATTAATTTGATTAGGACTCTCTTGGTTGGCACACAATAGAGTTGCTAGCTAAGTCGGGCATCTGAGAGAATCTGTTGGAAGTAACAAATAATAATAATATTTGTCAAGGTGACCATGATTAATGAGATCTGAAATTGATTATTGATAATAATAGCAATACTAATAATAATCGATAATTTTCTTAATAATAATAATAATAATTGTTTTCCTTTTATTGAAATGTTTTGATTTCTTCTCCAACAGAAATAATAATAATAATAATTGGTGATCATTTTTATGATAATAATAATTGTTCTTTTTTCTTTTTCTTAGAGAAGGTTTTTACTTAGTTGAGATAAAGCATGAATTTCCGCATTTAATATCTATATTGATTTCTTTTCCATTATATATTTTGTCTAACAATCAAAAACCTAAATCCCAATTATAAAGCAGAGGCCAATCCCTGGATTGGACTGACCAGGTGCCTCACACCTTCCTAGCCCGTATCTGATTTCCTGACTCATTTTTCTGAAATTGCACTAGTGCAACTATTGGCTCCCAACTCCCCTAGTTGGGTGGCGACTTCTTTTAAAAATTATTCCAGGAGTATTTCCATTTTAGAAATCTAAGAAATCTATTGGGTTTTGTCCTGTGGATTTTGACGGTATTTACAGTGGCGACTTTACTGGGGACATTGAAAATCTAACTTGAAATATAATTGGTATTTTGGGGTTTTGATTTGACACTTGTTGGTATTTGCACACACACATGTGCAAACACCCATAATATTTTTCATCTCATCTCGCATCTTCCGGAGTCTGATTCTTAGTAAAATCCGTGGCTAGTAAGCTGAACCCTCTGGGCGACATCAGCCGAACCACCAGAAGCCTTAGCCTAGTACCAAACAAGACTAGTCTAACTACGTTTGAGGTATATTCAACTAAGGTAACCCAAGCCTACCGAAGAATTAGTGGAACCTGCACGCACGTACAAAACATAGAAATTTCCTTTTTAGGTTGACTGTAAACCGTATTCATTGTTGCCCAAAATCCGAGGCATAGGAACCCCTGATATGGGCATAATTTATACATATTTACCACTTAATTTATATTTACTAGTACTTGAATTGTACTAATAATGTATTGTTAATTGTTTTTATAGGTGGTTTCGTAAAATCCAAAGCTACAAACAAAACATGTCGAAATGGACGTGCACAATCGTTAAGAAAGCTAAAGGTGGTGGTATTACAAAACAAGGGAAATATATCATCATTACATGGATTAAAGGGAGAGTTTCTGTTCAGACGTGGAAGTTGGAGTCGTGGAGCCCATTGTCTGCTAGCTAGAAGGTAGACCACTTGGATTTAGCTAGGAGTTGGGTTGGACACCGAGCAGATTAGCCTGACAAACAAAAAAAAGTGAAGAAAGTGGTCGTACTTATAAGGAGGACGGCTGAAAAGTGAGAAATAAGAGAGAGGGTAAGTTGATGCAAAGTGATAGACACATATTTGTGTCTTTATTAGTCCCAAAAATATATATTGTTAGTATTTATTTTGTACTAATTTGTGTATTTAATGTGTGTATGTATTTTTGGAAGAATAGACATTTTTTGGAAAAAATTGGCTCAAAAAGAAGAGTTAAAAACACCCAACAAAATTATTAAAGGCACCCCATATTTTGATAAGGGCACCCAAATTACTAAAGGCACCCATATCTTTTATAAAGGCACCCATATCTCATTTCAAACTCAAAAGAGTTTGTTTTTGGAGGGAATTTTATTTCTATTGATCTGTGAAGATTGGTACGAGATTTGAACAATATCTTTGGGAGATTTGCAAGAGTTCAAGGCATGATTATCTTCTTGCCATATTAACAAGATGCTTATACGTGATAAAATTAAAATCTATGCAAATATTTTTGTTGCGGGAATCAAACAGGGAAGAACAAAAGCTTCGGGAAAGTGGGATATTTCTCATAATCATGAGTATTTTGAAGATAAGAGCAACAAGGGGAAACAATATCATAAATACCAAAACAGAATCACCGAGATTGGTTGTAAAAATCAAAGAAAAAATATTACCGAGTATTTCCATTAAATGAAAAGATCTGTGAGAAATTTGTAGAAGATTTGGAGTGATTGTGCTAGTATAAATAGATGGGTTTAGGAAGAGTTTCGGGTGGGAAGGGGGGGGGGGGTCTGGAGAGGCCAGAAACGAAGAATCAAAAATCCAGAAAAAATCTGCTCATGATCATGATGAAGAAGATGAAGATTCTGTTGCGAAAAGTTTGAAGCTTTCGTGGCCAAAAGTTTGAAGATTATGTTGCTAAAGCTTTTAACTTTGCAACGTTTATCTTCATTTGCAACATTTTGTTTCAGTGAAACAGTTAACCCTCTGTAACAGTGAGTCTGTAACGTTTATAAACGTTGCAAACCCACTGTTTTCATTATTTTCACTCTTTTTCACCATTTGTAAACACCTTTTTGAGCAATGAATGAGTATTCTGAGAGTGTTTTCAACATGAGGAGCTAAACCCCTTTGCTGAGGTGATGGAGGAAGCCATTATTCCAAGAAAAGTGGAACATTTCTATTTTAATTAAGTTTTGCAATTTCTTTTATGATTATTTTCCTTGATTAAAAATTGATTTAATGATTTTTATTAAGCAATTGTGATTTCGTTAGACGGTACATGCTTAGCCTAGGTTTTAGATGTTCCATGCTTTTGTTATACAATTGTTATTTTGAGAATCTACTTTTGTAACATATTAGAATCAAATTAAATGTAAGAATTGCATAATTATAATTATTGAATTGAATCACTTTAATTGGTTAATGGTGAAATCCATAACCACAGTATTTGTTAATATTATTTTCATATTTTGTGTATATTTTTAGTTTAAATTAATTTATTAAATCTAAATTCAATCTTCACAAATTCGAGCGAACGATACTTTATTTACCACAACTAAAAAACCATCACAAAGAGAGAAAGGTGACGGCTGAAAGTTGAGAAGGGACAAGCCCATGTGACTTCTTTGACATTTGATATAAAAGTAGGAGGACTTTTATTTTAGGTTTTGGGGAGTGTGGTACGGAAGGAAAGGGGAGAAAAGGATAGAAAGAGAAGAGGGTAGAGAGCGATGTGGGGGGTTGGAGGCGTGAGAAGAAGAATCTGAGATTGAGGTGATTGGAGGAAGAAAGTGATTGATGGAGAAAAAGAATACCTAGGGTAGGTTAGGTTGATTGGAGAGAGTAGAAAGAAGAGAGAAGTGAGATTGTGACGTGAGAAGGGATTGATAGAAAAGAAAAGGACGGAGGAAGAAGAGATAGGGAAGTGGAGAGAGAGGCGTAGCAGAGGCTCGGTTAATAGAAAATAAAGAAACATGAGAGAGGGGAGACCAGACGGTTGCTCATTCTTTTAGATTTTGAAAGAGTCAGGCGGAGAGAGTTTTTGGGAGGTTGTGCATCTTCTAAGTGAGACAGAAAAAATAGGTGGAGGTTGGCGGCTGCTGTACAGGACATGAGAAGAAAAAGACAACGCCGGTGTTCGATTTTAGGTTTAATCTTTTCCCTTTTTATTTTTATTAATTATTTTTATGGGTTTTGAGAAACACAACCCCATGTTTTGCTGATTTTTATCGCTAGGGTTTTATGTTGAAACCACTAAGAGTATTAGACCACTTTGAATTGAATTATTTGGTACAGACCATTATGATTTGAATAGATTAGTTCCATGAATTTGTTTATTGATTTAATGATAAACATTAGTTGTTGCTTCACCGGTTCTGTACAATACAGTAACCTTTGCGCATAATTAATAGGATTGCAAATATATTTATCTACTTATTCGATATTTCATGCTTGGGTTAAATCCTTTCATGGGGTATGCTTAGAATAGTCAGGTATTATTCGTGAACCTATAATTAGTTTCGTATAATTTTCTCGCTAACGCAATTCGATGGTGTATGCTGAGACTTAGAGTTTTTGATGCGCCATGCTTAGGGCGTCCCAGTGACATTTGCAACTCTAATACATATGATAGGTGATGTCAATAGAAACAACAATAGATAGATATTCAGGAGTTATGTTTCACTTCAGTAATTAAATAGAAATAGTGGTGGATACTAAAAACCCCAGTTACCGACTCTCTCTGCTTAGTTATTTTATTAGTTTAATTTATTTTATTATTTTATTCATAAATCTAAAAATCCAAAAATATTGTTTCTGTTTAGTTTATTAAGAATATTGATCGCAGTATTGTCCTTGCTCCCTGTGGGTTCGACTCGTACTTGCCGTTGTCTGCATTGTAGACACCGTGCGATTGCGATTATTATATAGGGTTTCCTAAGCCTATCAACCCCTGTGTTACCATACACTTTTTTTTTGTTTCCTTGAAAACAGGAACACGAAAGTTTGCACAAAAAATGGCAAAAGAATCTGAAGTGACTGGCGAAGCCGGGGCAGTGGCCCGGTTGCGCGAAAAACTCTAGAAGATGTTAGATACCAAGTTCACCGAATTAAAAGACGAGATGGAAGCTGAAAATAAGAACTTGACTCTCGAGACCATTTATAGGTCTCTAGGAGAATATGAGGGGTCCAGAATGAGGGATAACAATAGTAACCATAATATGAAGAGGTTAGAAATGACAATTCTGAAGAAATAAGAGAGACCACGACAAGAGAAAGACAGTTGTCTCAGAGGCTCAAAGAGATCGAAAGGACCCTGCAGAAGATAAACGGGGGTACTATAGATGCATATGGGGTATATCCTTATCCCAAGATTCATTTACCAACAGACTTCAAATTTTCGGATATGGATAGATATGATGGAACTGGGTTCCCAAAAACCCATATGCATATGTATGTTGGGTACTTGAAACCATTGGGGATTAGTGAAGGGTTGTTAGTACAGTTGTTCCAGAGAAGTTTGACCGGGATGACCTTAAAGTGGATGATGAAAACAGACCCAAGTCTAGTTGTGACATGGCAGGATATGGTCAATATGTTTGTGAAACGGTTTACACAGGTTAACGATATTCAATTCACCCGCAAACATTTGGAGGAATTCAGACAAGGATCCAATATGTCATTTACGGGATTATTTCCACGTTGGAGGACCAAGGAATTAGAGCTCGATGATAAATTAACCCAAAAAAAGATGGTAGATATTATAATGAACTGCTTGAAATACGAATATTTGAATCGGTTGAGCTCGTCTTACGATCCAACATTACTCTCTTTATGTAAAGCGGGTTCACATATTGAAAATACATTGGAAACGAACATAATGACAAGGTTAACCAATCAATGGTTTTCTAATGGAAAGAATAACAGAGGGTCCACATCTATGGTCGAAGATCAAGTGAATATTATAACAGTTGCATCAGCAATTGCAGTACCCACAAGACCAAAGCAGGAGCAGAGCCAAAACTGGAATCAAGGAAGATATAGACGTCCATAGAGGAATTTCACTAAGTTGGGGAATCCAATGAGCCAAATGCTACCAGGGTTAATCGAAAGAGGGTTAGTTAAGCTACCAGTTATGAGACCACCTTTGCAAAACCTAGCTACCAAATTGGTTTAATACGAATGCGAGATGTGAAAGCCATAATGAAGATGGAAACTGGACCGATATATGTGCCGGGCATATAATTCAGGATCTTATCGATTCGAAACAGTTGCCCGTTGGCGAGACAAGGAAACCAAATACAAACAGAAACCCATTACCCTATTATCAAAGGGAACCCATTTTGTCTTGGAAGAAAATGAAACCAATTTAGCCAACTTAATCTACAAGCAAGAATCTGCGGTTAATCGACCTGTCCACATTAGTGAGCTCTTCTCGGATCAGGTACAAACTGTGAATTCATTTAATTCAACTAATCATCTTATTTCTCTGTCTGAATTAATGGCATGATATTATGAAGTTGAACATCAGCGGAACATGCCGAATACTAACCGATTTCCAACGGAGCCTGTGCATATCTCTGACATTCTACCAAAGCGGGCAGCACCTGTTAGGCTTGTTCATATTTCAGAAATTTTGTCTTATCCTGTTCAACCACCAGCAAGTCCAGTCTACCTCTTAGATATTTTGTCTGATCCTGCACCTGCAGCAAACCAATCTCATATGGAGCCATTTCATCTATCAAATACTTTTCCAAAATTGACAGGTGATTCAAAACCAGTGCATCTTTCAGAAATATTGGATTGGAAACCTGAAGGTTGCAAAATTCAAAATCTAAAAATAAATAGAAGAATTTACGAACCACCTCATCTCAGGAATGAAAATGTAATCAAGCATCCTGCACCACTATCACTCGGGTTGAAGTTTTCAAGAAAAACGGATGAAGGAAAAGCAGTAAGCACAATAAAGGATGGGTCAGGTAATTCTCTAACTCATTCTGTTGGGTTAATGCGGCCGATTAAGGGTCTTGAATCACCTGAATTTGTAAATAAGTCGTCTTTTATTTCCAATTTTTAAAATATTTTGAAAAATCCAAAAAAATTAAAAAAACTAAAAACCTAAAAAGATTTTTTTTTTGTTTAAAGGAAAAATATTTTAGAGAACAATGTAATTGGCATTAGCAAAGGGGTTGAGAATACTGCAAGCCATGGAGACGGTGGAACCACCAATAAGAAAAAACTGAACCGACTGAAGAAGTAATGTTTGTGAATCAGAGCAACGATCAATTTTTAAGGACACTTTATCAGGAAAAGAAGATGAATCTGAAAAAAAAGTTGATTTGGTACAAGGATGTGCCAAAACTAAATACAAATGCAGTGAGTTCGATCGAAGAGGAACAATTACAACTAAGACCACAATAGATGTGGAAGCCATGTGATAAAAAGAAGGATAGATACAGAACGCATGAAGATGAATTTTTTCCACCACATAAGGCTGCGGCTTCTTACAAGGACATATCATTATATTTGAAAAATAATGGAGCAAGTAATCAGAAGGAAATGAATGATTTTCCATTCACAAGGTTCAATCAGAAGACAACGAATAATTTTCCCACCTCAAGGTTCAAGAAAGCAACCAATCCAGAGACAATAAATGATATTTCCAGCATAAGGTTCAAGAAAGAAATTACTCAGAAGGTAATGGATTACATTCCAAGCACAAGGTCTAAGAAGATAAAGCAAACAGAATTTTGAGAAGGTCCAAGAATCATCCAGAAAGTCATCCCAAGAAGAATTGATTAACCATTTGATCCAGCCCAAAAAGTGTTACTCGACCTAAGAAAAACTACAATTTGAGATATGACAGCTCAAATCTTAAGCCAGGTGCAACAAACACTTATGATGACTCACATAGAGAGGTGTTCACCTAATACCCATCCATAACCATTTTCTACCACATTACCATGTCCATAGCATCACCTACTACCCATCCATAACCATTTTTATGTCTATAGCATCACCTACTACCCATTCATAACCATTTTCTACTATATTACCCCATCCAAAGCCTTGACGTTTTGTCCAAATAATATTTTCTCTGTCTCTTTCTCAAAAAAAAATCCAATTTTTGTAGGGGCATAGTCGTCATCATGCTAGACCCTTAGCTAATATAAAAAAAATAAATAAAAATAAAATAAAAATAAAAATCTAGAGGCATAGTCGTCACTATGCTAGGCCCTTAGCATAAATAAATATAATTTTTATTTCTTATTCAAGTTCATCTTCAAATTCAGAAGAAATAAGTCAGGAGCAAAGTTGTCCTCGAAGCCAAATAAATATATAAATGTTTTGTTCATTATTAAAAAAATAATCATAAGAAAAAGTTTCTGAAGAAGACAAAAGTTTATAGTTCCAAGTTTGGAGTTTTCATTTTATCCATCTTGTCCATCCATCACCCTTCACCTTTTTCATCAATCTATTGTCATTACCCATAAAATCCTCTTTTTATTCATCTCTTGTCATTACCCATAAAACCCTCTCTGAGTTGTTGCAATTAACAAATGTCTTCGGTGTAGGAGATGAGCAATAAATTTTATATAAAAATAAATAAATGAAAAAGTGAAAACAAAAAAATGAATGAAAAAATTAGGAAAATATTAAGAAAAATAAAATAAATCTAAGGGTAGAGTCGTCACCATGCTAGGCCTTTAGCTTTAAAAAAAATAAAAAATTGAAATGAATAAATGGTAGTTGAAACATCCACTTGGAAAAATTTAGTAACACTTAAAGGAGTTTGAGGAAAACAAGAGTCCCGTGGAGAAAATTCAAGATTTGAAGCATCGAACCGTCATCCTTGGACTGAGAAGACAATACAGTTTGAGACTAACTAATGATATCGATTATAGCTGGGAGGATTGACAAATTTAAAAACCTGGACGTGGATGGTAATATTTTCGGTGGCACCTATCAGATACGTGGCATATCAGGATCCAAAACTTTTGTATATAGTTGAGTATTTTGTTTTCCATCTTTTTTTTCAAAATTTATCTTCTAGGATTTGTTTTGTTCTTAAAAACTAAATACAAAAATACAAAAATAAAAAATAAAAAATAATTAAAAAATAATTAAAAATAATTAAATAAAAAATATACAATATTTGTTTTCTAGGATTTGTTTTGTTCTTTTCTAGGATTTCCTAGGATTTCATATATTAGGAACATGTGCTACTAATTAGTTCTTTTGCAAGGTCACCAATTACAGGATTTCCATATTTTTGATGTGAAGCTCAAAGGGAAAGTGAAGGTTATTGGCAATCATGAAGATAGATAAGGCATTTATTCAAGTTATAAGAGGATCGAAGATTATAAGAACACGAAATGATGAGAATATTTCAAGTGAAGTCATAAAGATTGAAGATTTACTACTCAGACGATGTAATTGAGTCATATGACATAGCATGTTATAGGAGCATCAATGTAATTAAATAAAGTGCTACCTGTTTTCACTATGCTGGAACGACACGAATCACTTCGTGGTGATTTTTGTCACGAGGATGTGTGTTTGTGTGAAATTAAAATACTTAAAAATAATTCAGGTAAACTTACAGAGTCATCCCGGATAACTTAAGGAATTCAATAATATTTAAGATAAATTTTATGAACGAAATTGGGAGTTTAACTTTGCCATTCGATTATACACAACCTCTGATAAAGAGGGATAACCGTAGACACCCCAATTTCGTACGTAAATTTGGGCCGTATTTCCGCGAGATTGTATCCAAAAGTTTAGACATTAAACCGATTAAATGCCTAAAATAAGGTCCGGTTATTGACCGCTTTCAGTGAGACTCCAAATGCGTCAACTTAGTCCGAGTGTAAAAGCAAATGGTAGCCCACCAATCAATAGGACGTTCACCCAAGTTCAAGTGTCGACACTTTTGTGTAGCTATATTCCTAAATCTTTCCATTTATCATAGATTTTAGATTAAATGAAATGATTTGAGGATTTTTATATATTGGAAATAATATAATTTCTTTTGGTTAGAATATTTGGGTTTTAAATACGGACCGTCGGATCCAAATTATTTAATCCTAAGATAGTAATTGATGGAAAAAAAAACTATAAATAGGGTGCCAATTTTTGAGAAGAGAAAATAATAAGAGGGGAAGAGAGGTAGTATTAGGAGGATTCTTTGGAGAAACAAATAGGGAGGCTACGAATGTTGTTAGTAGAATTTTACATTAGTGATTGTTTTGGTGGAAGTACTACGTTTGGATACGATCTTGCGGAAACAATATGTTGGTTCAAATCAAACTAAGTGGCATCAGAATTCATATAACGAAAACAGGTGATCCATTCAATTATTATTACATCATTTATTTTCGTGGACTAATATGTGTTCTATGCGTTGAATGAAAACAATCCATATTCACCTTTCACTTGTTTTTGAACTTGAATGTATCTAGTGTCTCAGGTGATTAAGCATTTGGTGATAAAATACTTCCGGGTCAGCAATGAACATATACAATGCCGGATGTGCCTAGTGCTTGCCTTATGATTTTCCCAATTCGTCGAAAGATACATAGACTTTTTTAAAGACCTATAGGACCTGCTGCCAAGTATATCCAATTTCTGCGTTGGTGTCAAATATTCATTCTTCACTCACTGAGAATGGCAACTGGCCTACTCAGATGGAGAAATAGAATCAACGTACTTCGTCGAAATAACGTTTGAATGCCGCCTAAACCAGATATGATCCCTTGGTCCAATTTATGAACTTAATACTGAATGAGCGCTTTCTTACCTTGTTGGAAAGCCTGCCGCCGGCTGCTCCGGGCTTTCTCCGTCTTACAAGTCCATGGCGGGGCGAGTGACCTTCGCTTTTGGGTGTGCGAAATTTTGTTACGTCGAATAATGCCATGCTATCCATTAATAATTTCTAAGTCCTTATATTTTCATCTTACAGTACGCATCAATTAGTGTGATGATGATAATGCTTGTTATGAGTTATTAATTGAATTAGGACTCTCGTGGTTGGCACACAATAGAGTTGCTAGCTAAGTCGGGCATATGATCAGAGAATTTGTTGGAAGTAACAAATCAATATTTGTCAAGCTGACCATGGTTAATGAGATCTGAAACTGATTATTATTAATAATAATAATAATAATTGATAAAAAAATTTAATAATAATAATAATAATAGTAATTGTTTTCTCATTATTTGAAGTGTTTGGATTTCTTCTCCAACAACAATAATAATAATAATAACAATAATAATAATAATTGGTGATTAGTTTATAATATTCTTTTTTTAGAGCAGGTTTTTACTTGGTTGGGATAAAGCATGAATTTTTCCGTATTTAATATTATTTATGCTATATTAATTTTTTATTATTATATATTTTATCTAACGATCAAAAATCCTAAAATCCCAATTATAAAGTAGAGCCCAATTCCTGGATTGGACCGACTAGGTGCCTCACACCTTCCTAGTCCGTATCTTGATTCCCGAATTCATTTATCTGAAATTGGACTAGTGCAATTATTGGGTCTCAATTCTCCTAGTTGGGTGGCGACTTCTTTTATAATTATTCCAGGAGTATTTCTATTTTAGAAATCTAAGAAATCTATTGGGTTTTGTCTCGTGAATTTTGACGGTATCTATTCTAGGCATGCCTTGAACCAGTTGAGTTAATGGGAAGGGTTAGTGGCAACACTTTTGGGCATATCAAAATGGGTCAGTCTGTTGGATCAACCTGCCAACCGGCTAAATTCTAAATTTCATAACAATCATTCGTATTGAGGTTTTTAACAAATTTTCTTTTCGTGCGTTGTGACCGGTGTTGTATCCGTCAAAATTACTTTACGTTCACACTTTTCAAAATATAAATTAAGTACAAGGGTAAAAAACAAGTTCGTTCCACTGAGAGGTATTGTTTGTTATTTGAATTTAGTGACTTGTGCAATAAGGGGGAATTTTTTTATGAATTATATTTAAACCAAATTGAGAGAAAATAAAAGTAAAAAGTAATCATTAAAGCCAAGTCCTATGCACATACCAAACAATCAAATTTGTCCATTTTGAGCCACTATGGACATGCCAAATGGGAAAATTGGTTGCTCAAACCGGCATATTTACCGCTTTGCACATCGCTACAGAGTTTTGGTCACGAGAAAAAATTTATGTCGTTGAGTTCTTATCTCAATCGTTTAATTTTCCATCATCCAAGGTTTAATCATGACCTTTCATCTAGGTTTAATCTAACGACTATTTTTAATTTTAACACTAATAACTTCTACTGTAATTTTTAATTTTAATTATATGTAATTTGATTTTAAAAGGGATAAGCAAGCTTAAAAATTTGATTGAATTAACTAAAATTATATTAAAACACTAATGTCCATTACTTTACATTCAATAGATTTACTATACTATGCTCTTTTACAAGTATAAACTAGGGCAATAAAAACTTAAATAAACACTTCAATAAAAATTTCGGAAAATCTTTGGCCTCCTGTTTATCTTCAATGACGTAACTTCCAATCGATGCGCTCTTGTGAAGTTTTCCTTGGTTTTTGTGAGCAGTATCTTTGCCTTTATTTTTGTTGCCTTGAACTCTTCTTTGTCTTTAAGCTGCAGATTTGACTTGGTTAATATCCAAAACTTGAAGACCTCTTTGCTTTTTTACCATTCTTTATTTTTTACAACCATCACATGTCTTATTAATAGCAATTTCAAGTATAAATCCCACAAATTAAGTTGGGTTGCCAAATCAAGTTGGGTTGCAATTTCTGTCATTTGAAAAAAAAATTGTAAATAATTAAGAGTTTATAATAGAAAAATTATATAAAATTTTGGTGTAAAAAAAGTTTTAAGTTTTAGGTATTGATAGACGGCGAAGAGTTAGTTGTTAGCGACCAAGACTCTCTTACTACATTTTCTATAGCGGCGCAGGTAATTTTCCATGCCACCTGACATGACAAACTAGCCAATTTGCCCATGCATGTGCATATGACTTGGCCTAAGATGAGAAAATCGATTAAAGATTCTTCTTCATTCATAAACATGTTCTTGTATCTATAATTAAAATTGAAATTTAATCTCTCGTTATCAAAAGCCCTAGAATACCTCGATCACGAGAATATTCTATTAATTTCTTTGTATCATCACATACCCATAACGAGGAGAACATGAATTCTACCTAGAGAATAACCCAACACAGGCAATTAGCTTTAACCCTCTAAGAGCATTGAAATTGGTTAAATAACATAATAAATACAATTGACATATCTGAATAGTCAATTTAACATACAAGAAAATATAACTACAATCCATAGTCACACTATGCTACTTGTAATTAAGATTTGTCAATGTTTTTGTATTTAACAACCCTAATTTAGCTCAAGATATAAATATGAGTTCAATTAATCGGCCACTTAACTAAACAAACATTCAATCATACATGACAATATTTTTGGTAAATTATGAACGATAATTATGAGACAAAACTAATTTATTATACAAGAAATAAGTATTGCAAAATCGACTACATCCCTAACCAATAATAAGAAAATTAGCTTATATTTTCCCACAATGTCCATCGGTGACTTCCACCTCCTTGGTTGTTTTCATGGCTAAAGACTCTTTCTAAATTCAAATCAGCACTATATTGATTCATACCCAAAATTCCATATCCTTTTCAGCTTCCAAGTCAAGTCCTAATTCTCTCAAACACGACCAATTTTGTAGTTGCAGGAAATCCTACAACACACCCAAGCTATAATCCTAAACTATTATCAATATTGTCAATAAGATTTCGAGGTCAAGATTTATAAAATAATAATTAAAGCTATCGACACAATGGGTTTACGTGGTTCGGTATTAAAATCTACATCCACGGGAGCGATTTAACTATGGAAATATGATGTTTATAAGCTCTCAATCCAGTACAAGATACCTCTCAGATATTCTCTCTAGAAATTCTCACCAAAAATGTTCAACCCTCTTCACATCGTTTACAACTCTATTTATAGGCGAATTACAAAAGTGGACTACAACTCACTTCGCCTCGCCAACTTCTTTCACAAGGAAAATCTCACTATAGCTTGCTTGGGGAAGAGTTTATCTTCGTTGATATTGAACTTTGCTGATGATTGTCGGTATCTTCGCTGATGTTGAACTTCGCGCATTAATTGTCCAATTGCCAATTTCAAACTTGACCGTTGATCTCTCGCTAGTGCTTTCCACGTGTCTTGATCTTATGAAATTGACGCTTTATGCTCCATCAGGTTAACTTCAAGTGTTAGGCTTTAATCCTTCTCTCTTGTATTTGTGCCTTGCGATGCTTACGCATGGAGAGGTGATTTTTGGTCCACATATTTTTCCTCTTCTCTTGTCATATGAACAAGGGTAGGATGGGAATAGAATTTAAAGAGTTTGCACCGTCGCCACGTCTCCGTATTTCTCGCATAACCGTCACCACGTCTTATTCCTTTCCTCTTATTACTTTTACACCTTTTCATCCGGTTACCACGAGTATAAATAATCCCTTTAGAAAATCCTCACTCTTATTTACTATTATTCCCTTATTAATTTCATCTTCTTCTTCTCCGACATTCTCTCTGCAATTTCTTCTCTTCCTATGATTCTCTGTCTCTCCTTCTTACTATGTTTCCTAAACGAAGTGCTTCTCCTCATCAATCTCCAAGGTAAGATTTGTACTGCTAACCTCTTTGATTGAACCTTTTTCTTTACTTTATTCTAGTTCTGTGATAGACACGTTTTCTTGTCTTATTTGATCTCAGTTTGTATATTGTTAGAACTCATTTGTGTACTTATATTGTGATTTTATTGTGTTTGTAGGTATATTTGAGAAATAAATAATTGTGGAAAAATCGGCTCGAAAAGTTATGAAGGCACCCACTGAATTGATAAAGGCACCCAGAATTGGTAAAGGCACCCATTCTTTGGTTCAGGGCACCCACTTCCTACACTTCAAATTAATTTTTTTGGCTGGAGTTTTCTATTTTCAACTGGTTAAATTTGATCGAGCATTTGAAGGGAATTTTGAGATGTTATGACAAGATTATATGCTTTCCTAACTGATAGGAGTTTCATACACATTTAAAGACTGAAATCTTGCTTCGTAAGGGAATCTCGACAAAATCAGTTGGAAAAGAAATTCCCGAGAAAGAAATATTCGTGAGGAGTCTGTGAGATATTATTCTCGATTGTTACAGCTATTACACTGGTCGTGATTAAGAGAAAATAAAACAGAATCAGCGAATTTGGTTGTGATTAAGGGAGAAACAAAATATTCTCGAGTTATAAAAGAAAATTGTGAGAATTAAATAAGGAGATTTGGGAGATGTTATGGGTATATAAAGGAGTATCGAGGGTCACATTGTACACAAAGAGTTTTGGGGAGAGCTCAGGAGGTGAACAGAAGGATAAAAATCAATCCAGAGAATTTGTTGCTACTGCTGCATAAAGAACATAGAATAGGCAACAATATCTTCAACCAATCAGCCACAGTTTCTTCATCCATTTGCAATGGATATTTTCGCATCTGCAAAGTTTATCTTCAGTTGCAACAGTTTCTTCAACTTATCTGCAACGGATATCTTAGCATCTGCAACGTTTAGCTTCATCACTTCTCTGTAATAGTGAGTCTGTAACGCCTATAAACGTTGCAAACTCACTGTTTTCTTTGTTTTTTCTCCTTTTTCATCATTTGTAAACATTTTGAGCCATGAACCATAATTTTGAGCAAGTGATTATTATGATGAGCTAAACCCCATCTCTGAGGCGACAGAGGAAGCTATTTTTTCCAAAAATTATGTGGTAATATTTATTTAATTAATTTATCCAATTCTTTTATTATTATTTGTCTTGGTTAAAAATTGATTTAATGATTTTTATTAAACAATTGTGATTTCGTTTGATGGTACATGCTTGGCCTAGGTTTTTGATATTCTGTGCTTTTATTATACAATTGTTATTTTGAAAATCTACTTGTTGCAATATTTTAGAATCAAATTAAATGTAAGAATTGCATAATTATAATTATTGATTTAAATCACTTTAAAAATTGGAAAATAGTGGAATCTCAATTTTGTTATCAATTTTATTTGAGTTTCACTATTTTTAGCCTTAGAAACTAGGTTTAAAAACAAATCTTCACAAGTCTTCAATGAACTTTTCTTCCCACTACACAAAAACTATTATTCTTCTACCGTGGGCTTTTTTTCCGAACCCTTCTGATGGTGCTCTTTGTCTTCTTGTTTCTTAGTTCTTCGGCGCCAAAGAAAACTTCTCAAAAAAAGGTTTCTAACTTCTCAGCGGATTTTCTGCCGCTAGGTGTTAAGGTCAGTGTCCCCGAAAGCTCACGTAAGGAGGTTAATTTGGATATATCCAGGATTAAAAAAGAGACCTGGATGTCAACATGATTATAATTACTCTACGGAAACTGAAAGATGGTCTTCACATTCCTTTATAAAACCTGAAGAGTCCTCTTTTCTGCAAAGTGCTATCTCGCTTGGTCCCCCAGCATGGTGTGTTTCAACTGAGTGGGAACACCATTCGTCTATTAAACCAGTTCGCATCTCGTTCACTAGGTTTATTTACTTTACTTGATCATGCAGCCGGCTTTGAACCCTCTGAATATACTGCTACCGCCTTCCTGTCGAACTATGTCTAGAATCATCTTAACCGAGTTAAAAATTAGGCAGTTCGCTTCAATTGGGCGAACATCATCGAAGAACTCAAACTCCTTCTTTGTGAACCTGACGAAAAGGGAGAAAACACAAACAATTTTCTTCGTCATTCCAATGACGAATACTGGATGAAAGTTCCTCTAATCCTCGAGGTCCCTGGCTCTAGAGAACGCACGAAGATGGTACACCTCGTCAAGGTCCTCTTGAAGATCACCAAAATATATTATCTTCATTTACTCCTTGGGCCCTGGGTTGTCCATACAAACCATCCGAACCCATTCAGGTAAGCTTTCTCTTTTCTTGCTTCGCTGCTCTTTTTTTATGGCAGGTGTTCATTTTATCACTGTTGTTCACAGGATACTACTTCCGCTACTGCCGAAGTAAAAGCTCAAGTAGAGTCTCGCAAGCGGAGGAGTTCGGAACCCACCTCTTCTTCGCAAGTAAAGAATATAACATGTGCCTCCTATTCATTCTTTATTTTTCCTTTGTTCGTTAGCTGACGAAGATGAGTTGGATTATGAAGGTGAACGTGAGCTAACTTCCTCCTCCTATTCCAAAAAAAAAAGGTTCTCCGCCTCATAAAGACCAGCGTTGTTCTCAAGGCACCAACAATGATAACTGCGGATTTGGGGCCCACATCTTCGCAGCAGACTGAGACCAATATTAAAGAAGGCACTCCCTCCGTGAAGGATACAAAGAATAAAATCAACAAGGAGATCCCAAAGGGAGAGGATGACTCAACAATGCCTTCTCCTTATAATGATGTTATCCCTGTGGAGCCTTCAACTGAAGTCCTAAGAAAGCCCGAAGGTTTAAGATGCCTGAGACTGAGAAGGAGATAAAGAAACCAACGGATGTGCTCACCACTGAGATTATTGAGGAGAGATGTTCGTGCCAAAACAAGTGCTTGGGTGGAAATGTTCATATCTATAAAATAAGGAAAGCTGGTGGACATCCCCAACCAAGTGTGATGATGATGTTTTTCTCAGATTCTTTTTCTTCCCTGGATGCACAATCAAAGATTGAGGTGTCTTCTGTGCTGAGCGAAGCTCAACATGCTGGGCTACTTACACTGGTGAGTGCATTTTCTGTTCTTCCTATTTTGATCTCCCCTTTCTTGGTGAATATATATGTTCGTGTGCTGGAATACAACCGTAATCTTGCCTATCTAGAGACGGTTCGTCAAGCTGAGATGGATTGTACGAGGCTGGCAGAAGAGGTCTCACATCTAAAGAAAGAAAAAATGGCAATGCAGACGGAGTTGAACTCGGAGAAGGAAGCAGAAAACTCCTTGCGACAGAGAAACGATGAACTTCGTGGAAAGCTTCGTGCCTTTTTTCTCTATACCGTAGCCTTTACTTCCCCTTCCTTAGTTAATACCTATGTTTATTCCACTCTACAGAGCAGTGCCAAATAAGAGAAAGAGCCACCGATCATAGTAGGCTGGAGGTTGAAACCATGAGTGAGAAGCACGAAGAATACAAGCAGCACATTGACCACTTAACTTGGGAGCTACAGAATGTGGAAGGATTGGGTCGGCGCATAGATCACTTGGTTCGCGAACTACAAAACGTGGATGAATTGAATACCCATCTCAAGGAGGATAAAGTTGAATTAGCTCGCCGAAACACTGAGCTTCAGAGAGAGGTCGAAGACTTGCAAGATGAGAAGAAGAAGTTTCTTACAAAGAAGAATACAACCAGGGCGAAGTTATTCTCCACCGAGAAAGATCTTCGCGCATCGTAGGAGAGTCTTCCCACAACACAAAAGGATCTTCGTATAGCACGAAAAAAGATAAATAAGATCTAAAAATATCATAAAGAGGCGCAGACAAATCTTCAAAAGACTCAATGATAACTTCGTAAGGCACAAATGGATATTGAAGAAATTGTTGGGGAAAAATGAGTTTAAATTAAATGTTTTTTGGTCTTGGTATGATGTGAATGAATCTCTTTAGTTTAGTCCCACATTGGGTATTCTAAAGAAGGATGTCCACTATATAACAATACATGGGCTTAATAATGTATTGGGTTTGCCAATGAGAAACACATCAATCATGATCTATTATTTTTACCAAAAATAGTTTTACAAATCTGAAACCCTATATAGTTTTACAAATCCGAAACACTAAAGGATTCCTTTTATATTTTGGGAAAACTTGATTTACACGAAATCCGAAACCCTAAAGGTTTATTTTTCCTATAAATACAAAACGTTTTCAGAGTTAAAAGATATCCTAGAAGCGGCTACTATCCTGTCTTCTTTTCACCATCTTCTCGCTTTGTTTTGCGCTTTGATTTTTTATTTCCCTTCCTTCCCTGTTGCTAAGTTCAAGAGTGGGTAGTCTGTATTATGCTAATACAAGCTATATCGGGCAGTCTTATCCTGGACACATCTTCGCACGTTGGGGTTTAGCATTGCTCTTCTCGAGTATACCCGCGAACTAATGTGTTAAGGACAACTTGTTGAACCTGTGATTCTGCCCTCGTAGTTGTCCTTTAGTAGAGTTGTTTTCAATTAAGTTCTTTATATATTATTCTGATACATCTAACGCTGCTGTTCATTGTTGCAAGATTTCAACAAAAATCCTTAAGACAAACAAATTGTTAATGAAAGATAATAAGGATTTTGAAGGTCGCATGAAGGAAAGGGACAGGACAATTTCTTTTTACAAAAAACAATTTGGCGATGTAACTTATAAAACTTTGGATCAATTGTCTGATACCCAATGTAAGATAGCTGAGCTAGTGAGCAAGCAGGAGGATGTTGAAGAAATCTTGAGACTAGTTATCTCGCAGAAAGAAGGTCATTATGACAGGCTATCTTTACTTCGTATTGTTAATACATGTGCGGGTTATCTGACTAGTTATTCTTTTGTTGTCTTCGAAGAGTCAGATACGAAGATGAAAAAGAAGCTAGAGCAGGTGCACAAGGATATGGTGAATTCCTAAGCCGAAAGAGATGCTGAAGCTAATAAGTATAAGGAGCTTGATGAGGAGTTTTCGCAAAGTGACTATATATTTCCCTGAGGTGAAATCTGACGAAGAAGATAACAATGAAGAAGAAAATGACGAGGCTATCCCGAAGGAGCACACTAACGAGGAGCAGACACAAGAAAGAACCTCCACCGAAGGGAAATGCCAAAGCTTCTTCCAATGCAGACGGAACTCATACAACTCCTGGAAATGATGGAGCTTGAGCCTACTTTGTGAAGATCTATTTGTTCTCATCTGTATTTTTTCTGCTTGTTTTGTTACTTCTTTTTTTCCTTTGTTCGTTTGTAAACAATGTTGTTACTGGTTTTCTTTTATTTTGCCAATCTGGGCGCTCCCAAGCTTGGGGGCATGAACTGATATTTCATTGTATTTAACACCTGCTTAAATGAAACGAATGTATTATCAGTTAACTTTGTTTTCAAGTAGGTTTGCACTTCTTTTTATTCGTGACTTTATTGTTGTTCTCAAAGTAATATTTATGTTAATAATATTTTTCCCCGTCCATATTCTCGGTACTGAATAAGCATTAGATAAATTCTTTAGAAAAAGGTCATTGATAACTGAAGCGGTGCATTTTGAATGTCCATTTGCTTCGGCGACGGAGTCACAGGTCCAACTATACTTACCAACCCTAGGCCTTTAACCTCTCTGTATCTCTTTATACGAACCGGTGCATTTCTACTGCCCATTTACTTCGTTGGCGAAGCCGCGAACCTAAAATACTCCCGTGAGAAATAGTCTATCAGCCTCGCCTTATCTGGCTACTCAGCTCCCTGGAGGAGGGTGCCATCCCTTTGTGTTCCCCTGATTGCTCGTTCAAGGAATCTTATTTCCGTTAGGTGTACCTAGCTCCTCCCATCTTGTTATGCAACAACCAGTTGTTTTTCGTGGACCCCTTATTCCTTTGCCTGTTTGGCTTGGGGTGCGAGGTTCACACCCTAGGAGGGGTGTTTAGGGGACCAGGCATAAACTACCAAGGACTTGGCCCATATAGAAATATCCGGTAACGCTTCAAACGCCCAGGGTACCCATGCCTCAATCGTGTCCCTCGGCGCCTCTTGTGTAGTTTGTACCTCATGCCGAATGTGTTTCGCCAGGCTATGATGCGGCGAGAAACGGCGAATCACAACCCGACGATATTCAGTGAATATAAGTTTTACTCAGTGTGCCTTTTTCCATTAGGAGAATATCCATATAACTTACTCATATAATGTGTCGCAGGGCTTACAAATTTGCCTTTTTCCTCTTGACCGAATAATAGGTCTCATGTATTGACTGCCCTCGCCTCATGGACGAATTTTAGGGCACATCACATGGGGCTCTAGCCTGGAATACAGTTTTTTATGCATTAATGGTCGACTTGTTTTAGGATGCGATCATACCTTCCTCGAGCGCCCTCGCTTGCTACTTCGGCTTTATGGGTAGTATTTTTTGATGTATCTTGGGTTCCATGGATGATCCAACTTCTCCCCTTCATGATCCACTAACTCATATGCTCCAATTCCCATAATTCGCTTTACAATGTACGGTCCTTCCTATGTTGGCTCCAACTTTCCTCCGGGTCCCCTTTCGTATGGTCGTATTTCTCGCAGAACCATCTCGGCAGGTTCATAATCTCGCATCTTTACTTTCTTATTGTATTTTCTTGTCAGCCTCCGATTATAATTTTCCATATGTTGCAAGGCCCTTTCCGATTCTCCTCCAAGTCATCCAACTTAGACAATATTAGGTCTGAAGTCAGATTCTTGATCCAAGATTCCCTCTTGGTTGTTGGTATCATCACTTTAGTTGGGAGAACTTCTTCCACTCCGTATGTTAGATGAAATAGAGACATTCCTATTGCGCTTCTCCGAGTAGTTCTGTATGCCCATAGCACATTGTATAGCTCTTCGCACCATTCCTTATGCTTCCCATCCAACTTTTTCTTTAAATTGTCTGCGATGGTTTTATTCGTTGCCTTAACTTGCCCATTATTTTCTGGATAAATTGGAATTGATTTGGTTAATGAATTTTGAACATATTGAATAACATAGCGATGTTCTCCCTTTCAAATTTCTTTCTATTTTCCGAGACAATTTCCGCTGGTATGCCAAACCTGTAAATTATATGTTCAAACAGAAAAGAAAACACATCTTTTTCAACGATGTTCTTCAATGGCTTCGCCTCTACCCACTTGGTGAAGTAATTTGTAGCTACGATTAGGTATTTCCTCTGATTTGATCTAGGTATCAACGTTCCTATAATATCAACTCCCCACTTTGCGAAAGGCCAATGGCTTAATACAAAACGTAAACTTGTCGCTGGAGCATGAATTTATTGCCAAATATCTGATACTCTCGCACCTATGGGGTACCTCCTTCGTGTCTCGTGCATGTAAGGCCACAAATACCATTGAGATTTTGATTTTTGCTCCAATGATCTCGTTCCACTGTGGTTCCCTGCATCTCCGTAATATATGGCTTTCAAGATCTCCAATCCTTCCTCTTTAGATAAACATCGCATCGATGGACCATGAAAAGATTGACGATATAGGATACTGATGTGATTTGGAATTACCCAATATAAATAACCGCAATCGCACGGCGTCTAACTAGTAGACAACGGCAAGTACGGGTCGAACCCACAGAGAGCGGGGAAATACTGCAATCAATATCTTTAATAACCTAACCAGAAACAATATTTTTGGATTTTTAGATAAAATAATAAAATAATAAAACTGACTAAACTAATGAAAATAAATCTAACGGGAGAGTCGGTAACCAGGGTTTTTCAGTATCCACCACTATTTCTATTTAATTACTGAAATGAAACATAACTCATGAATATTTATTTATTGTTCGTTCTATCGACATCACCTATTATATGTATTAGAGTCGCAAATATCACTGGGACGCCCTAAGCATGGTGCATCAAAAGCCCTAGTCTGAAGCATACACCATCTAATTGTGTAGCGAGAAAATAATACGAAACTAATTGTAGGTTCACAAATAATATCCTGCTCTTAAAAGCATACCCCATCTAAAGATTTAACCAAAGCATGAAATATCTAAAAAGTAGACAAACATATTTATTATCCTATTGATTCTATGCATAGGTTACTGTATTGTACAGAACCGGTGAAACGACAACTAATTTAGATTTAAATCAATAAACAAAAATCATGGAACTAATCTATTCAAATCATAATGGTCTATTACTCAATAATTCAATTTAATTAGTCTTGTACGAAAAGTGGTTTCAACATAGAACCCTAATTACAAGTTAATTAGCTAGACATGGAGATGGGTTTCTTAAAACCCATAAAAATAAATAGAAGAAAAATAAAGAGAAAAACTTAGACCAATGTCCGGCAGTATTATCGTCT
>JAJJMC010033691.1:5481813-5496395 GCA_023531435.1 Papaver californicum | reverse complement strand
TTGTTCTCTGAAACCAACTCTCCCTGATTGGCCTAACACAGTACCATAATTTCACACAGATTGTTCTCCATCATTTAGTCATTGATCCAGCCGTCCTCTACTTACTTCTCTTTTAACGTCCCAGACCATACTGACCACCTCCATAAACTGACAGCGCAAATGAGTAGCTTAATTTCATCACATTTTAGTTCCTTTAGCTTTTCTTATTTGTAACTTCGGATTTTATTCATACCACCTAATTAAACAATAAAAATACATTATTAGCATAAATCCAAACACTAGCAAATATAAATTAAGCGGTAAATATGTATGAATTATGTCCGTATCAGATACCTTAGCAACTGCTAATTCGTGTATTTGCTTTTGATCTTGTTAGCCTTCATCCTATCTCTTGGCAATTTTCCCTCGCTTAGGTATTTGCGAATTGGAATTCGCTAGTTGTCTGTTTCTTCTTTTTCGTCCGCATTGTTCGCCAAAGCTTCTATATTTTGACTCATCTCCTCTATCGAAGGATGATGAAGCCACTCTATTTTTACCGAAATGACCTCTGGATCACTCATTATTAAGGATAAGAAGGCCAATGCATCAGCAAGTCTATTGTCTTTTTGGCAGATGTATCTTCATTTGAGATACGGAATTGGAGTCGCATAATATCTCGCAGTCTTTCGATAACTTTGCAGCGATGGGTTGAATGTTTGAATCTTCCTTCTACCTGTCGAACCACCAACTGAGAATCAGACGTTATTCTTACGTCATCTAGCTTTGAGTCCGTGTATCACTGCTTCGTATTCAGTTTCATTGTTGGTCGCCGAGAATTCTAACTGAAACAAATAAAAAATTCTTACTCCTCCTGGTGAAGTAAAAAAAATGCCAAAAATTCCCATTCCTTCGTTGTTGGACGATCCATCAACAAATATTTCTTATCTACTCGGGTGGTTTTCTTTAAGCAAATCTTTGGGATCTGCAAGATCTTCTTCCAAATTCATCGTTTCTTCTATGTTTTCGTCTTTTTCCAACGGAAAGTTGGCCAGAAAATCTGCGATGACTTGAGCCTTTGCAGATGCTAAAATTCCATATTCCACTATGAACTGTTTTATTTGAGCATTCCACTTCGAAACTCTTCCAACTTGTTGAGAGATTTTTAATACTGACACAATGGGTGTCTTTGTCATTACTTTGATAGGATGAGCCTGGAAATAGGTTTGCAGCTTCTGAGTTGCATAGGCTAGTGCCGATATCAACTGCTCGATTTTCGTATAGTTTCTTTCCGCTGAACCGAGAGTTTTGCTGATGTAGTATATGGGTTTTTCAATTCCTCCATCTGTTCGGACCATGCGAACTTGGTTCCCTTATTTAAAATATCAAAAAATTGTTTACACTTATCCGAAGATCTGGCGATGAACCTTCATAAAGCTGCGAGTTGTCCATTGAGCTTTTGCACGTCCTTCAACGTTGCTGGAGTTGGAATGTCCCTGACTGTCTGTACTTTTGCTGGGTCCACCTCTACCCCATTCTTTGATACTATATATCCTAGAAATTTTCCTAAGGCGACACCAAAAATACATTTCCCCGGGTTGATTTTCATCTTGAATTTATTCATTTGATTAAAAATTTCCTTCAGATCTTTCACATGGTCCCCATATTTTCTAATTTTCACCAACATGTCATCCACATATACCTCCAATGTGGAATGCACCCACTGGAGAATAATTTTTCCACCATTCGTTGATAAGTGGCACCTGCATTCTTCAACCTAAAAGGCATTCTGGTGTAACAATATAATCCTATCGGGGTAAAGAAAGAGGTGTGTTATGATCTTCCTTGGCTAAAGGAATATGGTTGTAGCCTGAATACCCATCCATAAGAGGGATATCTGGCAAAGGAAAACTATCCTTTGGGCAAACCTTGTTTAAATCGCTGAAGTCTATACAAATTCTGATTCCTTTCCTTCTATGGGACAATGACCATGTTAGCATTTTATTGTAGGTACATAGCTGGTCTGATGATCCCTGCCTCGCTCATTCTTTTGAGTTCTGTTTCAATTGCTTCTGTAGACCGTAGCGACCTTTCTGATTCGCTTCTTAAAAGGCTTCTCCTTTTTTTTGATGTCCAACCGATGACATGCCACCGAAGGATCTATACCGGGAATATATTCTATTTTCCACGTGAATACATCTACACACTCTCGCAACAACTGCTCCAACCTCTCCCATTCTTGTTCTTTCAACTTTGTGCATATGTTGACTATTTTTTGTTCGTCTTCAGTTCCCAAATTCATGTCTCTTATAGGTTTTGCTGGTGTAAAATTCATTGCTGGCTCTCCGAGGGGGTTGGGATATTTAATTACTATCCTGGCGAACCTTCTTTACCCGAGACCTCGCTCGGAAGCCAATTTCCTGCTCCTTCTTTTCTTCCTTGGCATGCTTCTTTTTCTGTTTGATCTTATCATCCCGTTCCTCGTACTAGCAAACATCTACTTCGTTGCAGTATTTTGCTTCGGTAGGATCTCCCTGTTGATGGTGATTTTTTGATGAAGGAGAAAATTATAATATTGCTTTTTGACCTAGATGCAGAAGCATGAAATAAATATACATAAATATCTGATCAAGCATCAAAATTATAAATAATATTCTTATCCGACATTCTGCAAGAAATCGAGAAGGGATATTCAACTCCTGGATAAATTAGCCTTGTAGCTCCTTTGCATATATATGCATTATCGAAATTTCAGAGCTATACTCAACTAAATCCTCATTATTTCATGTGCACTCATGCAGACTATTTGTATAAAAAATAAAATACTAATTATACAAAATTGTGAACATTCAGAATAAAGGTTATGCCATATCTGAACGAAAAGGAAAACTAGATGCATACCATCTAATTGCAGAGTCGCATCTAGCATTGTCTCAAGTTGCAAACTTCCACAGCTAAATCTCTTGAAGTTGTTTTGTGTGGACAGCATAAAAGCTAACAACTAAATCTCACAAGACTGAGAAAACCTAAATAGGCCATAGTTATGGTCACGACATTAATGAATTCCAAAGCTAGCAGCGCATAAGAAATAACCATGGTACTAGCAAGTGCCAGCCTTAGCAAGTCCTAGCCACAATCTCAACACAAATGAGTAGCATACACCTGTGCCGAAGGCAAATTTTTTTAGCAAATCCAACATACTCACGCGCCAAACAGGCCCTAGCGGTGCTAGCGCTAGCACCAGTGCCAAGCTTAGCGATGTTAGCAACAAAGATAGCGCTGCTAGGATAGTGTCTCTAGCAACAACGTTAGCGCTAGCTTTACCCTCTTCCTACTTTCATACATTTTTTACCCTTGCTTGTGTTAGCATCATCCTCACAAACTCATTAATAACACTATCTTACTTATATGCTTTGAGTCCATGACTCCAATAATTCCTACGAGAAATCAAATTATATTACATATGGGGATTATTCATGGGGTCTGGTTCTGGTGGTTACAGCAACATACGGCGTGGAACCACCCCATGATAAGGAAGTTACAAAGTAGTGGTAAGGTTGAAGAAGTTGATGGAGTAATGGAGTATTGGTTTCCCGAAGATTCCAAGGCGGTTATACCATTATTCCCACGACTTCCACTTTTCAATCTCTTCACTATCTCCATTACTTTACAAGGAAACGTGTGTATTCTCAACTATTATAAATAGGCTACTTAGCCCTTTTCAGAATCACAACAATCTTATAATTCTCTCAAGTTCTGTTATTCTCTCAATAGTTCTACATATCTACACACAATTCAACACACAAACTCCTTCAACTTTCTTTGCTTCCCTCCCCTAAGATCAACCCATTTTGTCTCTTTGTGAAGCAGGGCGAAACGGCTACTTTCGTGGTTTAGGCTTTCCCTATACGATTTTGATTTCCGAATCTAAAGAAAGTACTTTACAGTACATTGTTTTTCCTAGAATCAATTTTTAGGTACTAACAATTGGCGATCACAGTGGGAGATCAATCTCTCGGTCATGAATCCAATTTTTTAACCGTCTAAAAATCAATTCTTCAATTACCCAAAAAAAATGGATCTTAGGTCAGGTTCAGCAACCAATCCTAATTCAGGTTCAAGAACCACTACTAACCCCAGAAACACCAGTGGTGGAACTCCAGAGATCATTACTCAAAACACCACCACTGAAAATACCAACACTCTTCTCCATACAACTAAAGGAGCCAAAATCAAATAGCAGGCACCATGGATGAGATAATGAAGCGACAGAAAACCTTGGATGAAACTCAAGTATCCATGGCCACTACCAAAAGGAATTTTTTACCTTTCTTAAGACTTTAATGGAGTAGTTGTCACGGGAGCAGCGTCATCGTCAAATGGAGAAAGCTAAGAACATAACTTCTGGCGGCGCTAACACGTTAAGAGCTAACACCCAAGCAGATAATGAAGTACAGGTCATCACCGACCGTGTACCAGAAAGGAGTCAATAAAAACAAAACTTTGTCACTCGTGAAGACCTGGAAAGGTTCCTGCGAAACTGTGGAAAGGAAGATTCATCTTCATTCCATCAATATCAACCCCCTTACCCAACTGAAATTCATAGGATTGCATTTTCAGACGGATATTTTTCTTCTACATTTCATTGTACGGTGGCACCGGGAACGCTCGAGAACATGTTTCCCGATTCTTGGAATCGTTAAGAGTGCATGAATATAACCAAGTTTTGTAACTCAAGGAATTCTCCAAATCTCTTACGGGGAAAGATTATACCTGGTACAAAACCTCGCCCCCAACAACATCTCTAGCTGGTCTCAGATGGTCAATGCTTTTTAATAAAAATATTTCTTTGTTTCTGAGGAAATCACTCTCTCGGACCTGGGAAGAATTTTCAGAGGAATAACGAGCACCCCAACGAATACGTAAAGAGGTTCAGAACACAAGCTCTCGACTACCATAACCAGAACGTAACTGAATAAAAATTGGTTGAGCTTTGCATTAATGGTATGATTCCTGTTTATCGTGCCCTTTTAGAAAATTTACGATTTCAAACCTTCTTTGAGATACATAAGGCCGCCAAAAGATCAGTAATAACCGCTCCATCCTTGTTGGAAAGAACGATGCCCGCCATAGAAGAAAGCCATAGAGACACCCGTGGAAGTAGACGTCTGGTAAAAACCAGATTCTAACCAACACTCCATAGGTGTTGTTACTGAGGAAGGGGGAAAGAAAAAGGAAACTTCTCAATCAACGTCGCAGACTAAGCGCGCCGCGTCGACTCTAGCAACAGATCCAATATAAACCCAAGGACAAGGCTCAGTCGAGCCTTCGCGTCAGTCAAGACAAACCAAGACGGATCTGACAATCCCAGATTTCCCCTTTCTCATGGAGGAGGTCATCGAACTACTGGAATTATGGGTACAAAATGGGGCTATCAAGCTTCCACATGTGCGACATCCACCCCCCGAAGAAGACATGTCAAATCCAAAATACTGTCATTTCCACAGATTTTTCAATCATCCCACCAGCGAATGCAATGGTTTAAGGTGTATCTTCAGAGAAAAGATCGACTTAGAAGAGCTACGCCTGGGGACTGAAGGCGTCCACAAATATCCCCTCCCAGTCATGAGCTTCACTCTCTCTAGAACTCAGTCAGCAGAACTGTCCAATCCATGATGAAGCACATATGTAAACTTATTTACTTGTCAAAGAAAGATATTTTACCGCTCTCAATCATGTTGTGTCGGGTAAGCGTCTACTCTCTGCCGAAAGTGATACTGTGTATCCCAAGTCCACTTCATACGTGGTCATCCAATACAATGAGAAGCCTAGCTTGGGACTTCTCACTACTGCTTGTCTCAAGGACACCGAGTTCGAGCAAACACTAATCGATGCAGGAACCGACGTCACAACGCTTAAAGCATTTTACCACCATCTTGCTTTATTTCCATATTTTATGTAATATTTGTAATTCCTCCAAAATGTTTGCAATATATTGCATTCATGCTTAGGATTTCAATTTATTAAATCAAGCAAAGTATTATTTCTTTTCAAAAAAAATATATGCTTGCAAATTATTCTGAAATCCCTACCTTCTCAAAAATCCCAAAATGAAACCACAAAAAAGGCATATGTCTCAAAACCTATGAAAACTTAGGAAAACCTAGAAAATTCCTTGAAAACTTGCTCAACACCTTCAACATATGCTTTTTCCATTTGCTCAAGCGCCTTAGTCGCAAGCTTCAACTTCCGAGAAAGCCTATCAACTTCACATTTATCCTTGGCAACCGCCTCCAAGCTATAAGATACACCTTTCTCCTGTAAATATTTTCAATAGATTCTAAATGACGATGAAGCCAGGCGACATTAAGCCTAGCTCATTCAGCCTCCACCAAGACATCCTTCCAGTCTTGAAGAACTATCTCAGAGATTTTTCTACGGGGAAGCGCAATCATCTCATTCACAGTTGGAAGCAGCACATACACATTCCTCTCCAGAGTACTATAGTTTTCAGGATTACCAACGAAGAAATGGCCAAACTTCTTCCATATCTTGGTATACAACTCAGCATGGTCGAACGAGACAGTAAAGCCCCCAATACACACATGTTTGTCTCGGATCCTATCAAACTTGAAGTTGAAATTAACTCCAGCGTTCAGATACTCAACTGGAACAATCTCCATCACATCAGCATTTTGTACAATAGCACCACTTGGAGTGCTTTCTTCAACAGTCATCTCAAGAGGGGCTTTCTCATGACTCTGAGTTGGAAAAGACACATCACCATGGTAACCTCCAATCCTTCATCTACAAGTTCGTTTCTCTGTTTCGGTTCGTTCCCCCTAAAAACAGAGACTTTATAGAAATGATGAATTAAAATATCTCAAGCACAAGGAATTCAAGCAAAAGTCATGAAATTCATTGAATATGCTCATTAGCAACCTAAAAATTCATTACAAAGTGTTTAGGATCATGGCATACGGTTTATAAAGGTTATGGGTTGTTTTGCAAAAATGTCATCAGAAACATTTTTGCACTGCCCTCCAAAAGAACTGAAACTGGCGCTAATTGGTAAGGAATTTGGAGTAGACCTATATACCGAATGATTTTTTTGGATGTCTACTACGACATGCTAAAAGGGAACGCCAATTGGATAAACGAGCTAATAAGGGCGGCCAAAACGCTCGACTACACAACAGCTGAAAACCTATAAAATTTTGTCTGATAAAGTTATGGACTCTCGGTGTCAGGTCGTTTTCGCCAAAAAAATGGAATCCAAATACAGAAATTATTTTTTAAAAATTTATCTCTTTCTATTATCTAAATAATGAGAGGTCAACCACATCATTCCGACTTCATACGAAGATTATACGACCGTTACGGTAAGAAGACCTGAATCTAGTTTTTCTGACAGCGAAAACTGCTAAAGTCTTTCATGAAATCATGTATAATTCTAAACATTGGGTGTTTAAGAGCTATAATCATGTCATTATGATTCTAAAATAATGGAGTAAACTTACATGGAGTTGTGATAATCCATCAGAAGCAGAAGGCATCTCATAATGCGACTCGCCACAAAGTTTTTCGTTCTCAGTTCCAGATTCTTTAATTTCTTCAGTCTCGAACGAATTTTCAGGTCCATTATCATCTCGGCCTTCTTTCTCAGTACTTCCAACAACATTGGTACTTTATGATAATAGGGTATCCGTGTTGCTAGGAATTTAAGAATAACGATTATTCATAAGAGTCACAATTCATCAATTTTAGTAAAACAAAAGATTATGTAACTTGGTGATATTCGAAAGAAAGTTAACTTACAAGATAAGAAGCCGAAACGCCAAGAACAGATGTAACACCGAACTTGAAAGGTTGAATATTCAAGTCACCTTGACGAGTTACTCCCCCAGACTATGCAAAGATACTTGTCAGGAGAAGATACATATTTATTTCATACATAAAGGAAAAATAAGAGGAAACACAAGACGCTTACCTTCTTCCAAGGACGGTCTCCACTTCCAGGCATTACTACTCGTGGTCTTTTATCCCCAGACTAAGGAATGACGCGTGCCATAATATCAAATGCAAAGTTCTTTGGGAGCCATCACTGCAAGAAACGAATCAAACATTTAACTACTGAGTAAAGGATGATGATTATAGAGAATGATTTCAAATACCTGTGTCAAGCTGACGATCGAATCACGTCTTGCTTCAGAAGTAATTTTTAAGTTCGGCCGAGTTGCTAACTCCTTCTCAGAAGTCTCGCCACGTACATTAGAAGACTCACTAGACATGAAGTTTTTAAGGAGGGTAAGTTGTTCGTTCCAGAAATCAGCATATTTATTAGTAACACATCCTTTTATGTCGGCTTGGAGAAAGGGAACGCTTCGATCAAGAATGATATGGACACCCTCAGATCGCTAGAGCATGTTTATAATAGGCGCCAAAGTACAGTAATGAGGAATAGAATGATCAAAACCCATTGACCGAGCCGCCCTATCGATATTATAACTCTCCATAATATAATTATCGGAGTGAACAACAAGAATATACCCTGGAGTACAAATATTCATAAAAGTGGACTCCCCAACTGTAGAATTACTACCATCATCACTTGGGCCAGAGCGTAGGATAATATCAGAACTCTCAGCAAAAGTCTTCAGTGGAATCACGTGTGAAAGCCCCGAACCCCAAGGTCTGAAATTCACCTACTTCTCATTATCCATTAAACTAATAAGACTAACAGAAGAAGGTTTTTTCCTACTCCAACGGAGTATTCTAGCATACTCTATCTCTGCACTTGGATAAGAAGGCTTGGTATTTGGCGCATATTCAGGAAAATGATCCATAGCCAGGCTTGTACAAACATAATATGGATAAAAGAATCTACCTTGGCATGACCATTAGAAATCCTTATTAACGAATGAAAGTATCCAAATTAGAGTATAAATATCCTAGAAAAAAATTACCAAGAGGAAGAGTCTTTCCACCGCCAAGCAAAACAGCAAGTGGAACAAGTGAAGGCTTCAATTGACCTCCAGGAGAATCTTCAAACACATCTCTAAAAATCCAAAGTATAAGGAATACAGCAACGCATAAACGATCATCAACATCAAGGCCGTCAACACTCGTACTTCTATTCCACCAGTATTCAACCAAAGACGAATAATTCTTGTTATTGTAACAGTCAGATCTCCGTAAATCTTCTGTTTTCTGAACAAGAATGGTGCCATATTTCTTTTCTTCCTCATACCATTCAAGTGGAATGCTACCAACAAAGAGCAGTGGCAGCAAGATCGCCACGTCCTCCTAGGTGATCGTTAACTCACCCTAGGCACATGCTGTTGAATAAGATGGGATGCACCAACGAGAAGCGAAATCAAGCAAACCCTTCGTTTCCTTATTAATTATCGAAATCTCAGACACTTGCACAACATGAAGTATCTTAGCATTTTCTAAAACCAGTTTCACTTGAGGATTCTTCAGCATAACTTTATCCCATCCTTTCCATTAAGACAAAAGAATTTGGAACGTCTTAAAATCAACAAATGAGGGCTTGTATTCTCTTCTCAACAAACAACACCGGACAAGAGATTACGGATAAATACTCTGAGGATGAGGAGTGCTATTGATGTTCGGAATAAAATTTCCAACATAACCATGGTCATCAGCCTCTTCAAAAACACCATCAAGGAACTTATCATAAATGATGGGCACATCGTCTAGAGAAATAACATCAGAATTTTCACTTCCGCCATGACTAAAAGCAGTGGTAGCATTATCTTCATGATCCTTAGACATCTATAACGGGTTCGAATAACGTCTTCGTCAACAATTGGATAATTATGCATAAGGCTTGGTTTTATTTTATGTATATACAGTACTGATATGCAAATACTTGCTTATATATAAATTAAAACCAGAATCAAGAGAATTATTATAAACCTCAGCGTACCTGATTAAAGCTTAACAAAGCTACAATGAAGCCAATGAAGAATTATCACAATCAGAGACAACAATTGTGGAACTGGAGTTCACCTGCAAGAAGTTGTCTAGAGAAGATCAGTATCAAGTCAATAGCATGCTTGTATAATGAAGCAAGCAATAATAATTGAAAGGGTGAGTAAGCACTCACGTAAAAAAAAAGGAAAATATGTGAGCAAATGACTCATGTAAAGAGCCAAAAAAAAAAACCTTACTTGGTCGGCGCCGGAAACCAACCGGAAATTGGTTGGCGCTGATCAGTTGATGGAGTCACCGGAGGGAGGAGTTAGAGTTGCTGCTTCTGTCGTGGCTGAAGAAAAAGGAGAGGAAGTGAAGGTGTTCGCGGTGGTAAAAGATAAAAAAAATATATAATAAGGGTTTACTCCCTTTTATAGTAATTGGTTTTCAAATCTAGGTCACACTAATTTATGCTCTCTAGGCGATGCTCTATCATCCTACAAGCACCCTTACATCAATTGTTTTTATCTCAACGATTATTTGACATCATCGGAGTATCATCAAATCAGAATTCCTAGTAATTTTCGGCAACTAAGCTTGTTGATTTATTTTGCTTGTATTAGTAAAAAAAAAATCACCATCTAGTGCTTACCAAGAAACATATTATTATTCCGCGCTAAGCAGGGGACTTAATGTTGATGGTGAGTTTTTGACGAAGGAGAAAATTATAATATTTATTTTTGACCTAGCTACAAAAGCATGAAATAAATATATAAAATCTCCGATCGAGCATCAGAATTATAAATAATACTTTTATCCCACATTCTGCAAGAAAATCGAGAAGGGATATTCAGCTCCTGGCTAAATTAGCCATATAACTCCTTTGTATATATGTGCATTATGGAAATTTTAGAGCTATACTCAAGTGAATCCTCGTCATTTCATGTGTACCCATGCAGACTATTTGTATAAAACATAATATACTGATTATACAAAATTGTGAACATTCAGAATAGAGGTTATGCCATATCTGAACGAAAATGCAAACTAGATGCATACCATCTAATTGCAGAGCCGCATCAAGCATTGTCTCAAGTTGCAAACTTCCATAGTTGAATCTCTTGAAACTGTTCTGTATGCACTGCATAAAAGTTAAGGATAAATGCTAACAATTAAATCTCACAAGAATGAGAAACCCTAAATAGGCCATAGTTATGGTCACGGCATTAATGAATGCCAAAGCTAGCGGTGCATAGGCAATAACATGGTACTAGCAAGTGCCAGCCTTAGCAATTCCTAGCCAAAATCTCAACAGAAATGAGTAGCATACACCTGTTCCAAAGGAAAAAAAAACAACGAATGCCAAAAAAATCAGCAAAGTCAACATACTCACGCGCCAAACATGCCCTAGCGGTGCTAGCGTTAGCACCAACGCAAAGTCTCGTGATGCTAGCAACAAAGATAGCGATAGCGCTAGCCACGCTAATGCTAGCGCCTCTAGCCACAGTGCCAGCGCTAGCTTTCCCCTCTTCCTACTTTCGTGTATTTTTTACCCTTGCTTGGGCTGGCATCATCCTCACAAGCTCATTAATAACACTATCTTACTTACATGCTTTGATTCCATGACTCCACTAATTCCTACGAAAAATCAAATTATATTACATAGGGGGATTATTCATAGGGTTTTGATCTGGTGGTTACAGTAACATGCGGCGTGGCAATACCCCATGATAAGGAAGTTACAAAGTAGTGGTAAGGTTGAAGCTGTTAATGGAATAATGGAGTAATGGTTTCCCGTAGATTCCAAGGTGGTTATACCATTATTCCACGACTTCCACTTCTCCATCTCTTCAGTACCTCCACTACTTTACAAGGAAACGTGTGTACTCTCAACTATTATAAATAGGCACTTAGCCCATTTCAGAAACACAACAAGCTTATCATTCTCTCAAGCTCTGTTGTTTTCTCAATAGTTCAACATCTCTACATATAATTCAACACACAAATTCCTTCAGCTTTCTTTGCTTCCCTCCCCTAAGATCAACCTATTTTCTCTCCTTGTGACCGAAGCAGGGCGGAACGGCTACTATCATGGTTTAGGCTTTCCCTGTACGATTTTGATTTCCGAATCTAAAGAAAGGACTTCTACAGTACATTGTTTTTCCTAGAATCTATTTTTAGTACTAACACTCGCTTGACTTCAGCAACTCTATCTGGTGTCAGAAAACACAAACACTGATGATAAGTTGATGTTATCCCTTTGATTCCGTTAACCCATGGTCATCTGACAATGACACTGTAAAGTGACTCCACATCAACTACACAAAGGGTAGTGATTGTCTCCATCTTTCCTAGGTAAATAACCAGGGTAAACGCTTCTTTCGGTCTTGAAGGTGCTTCATTAAATCCGTAAATTTTATAGGTAGATGGAATGAGCATGGAATCCGAAAAATTTATTCGCTTGAAAGTGTTGTAGAATAAGATATCCACCAAGCTTCATGTGTCTACCAACACCTTATCCATTCCCCACTTGTTCATTTTTAATGTTACTACAAGAGGATCAGTATGTGATTTCCTATTCTCCGGCGCCTCCGATGCTGAAAACACAATTGGCTGAGCCATCAATATCTCCATAGGTGGGCCTTTGTTAACACTGAAAATCTCTTTTTCGCTACGGTCTCGGTTTATGCACCCTACTCACAATGTTGTTGTGGAAGTTGGCCTCTGTTCTCGCCGAATGAATGATAGAATTGTATTACAGGTAGATGGCTCCTCGATCAATGTCGATTCTATGCATGTGTGGTGCCTCTGGCTCTGCTCTCGCAGGTGGTGGAGGTGGGAGTAGATCCCCCAAAAATTCATGAAGCTTTCCCTACGCTATCAAGCGTAGTACTATTCTTTGTACGTTCCTGCAATGTTCAGTAGTATGACCATGAAATTGATGATATTCGCATAATTGGTTACTGTACCTGAGAGACGTGGATCCACCTCTCTATTTGGTAGATATGTGATGCATTCGGATTCGGTCTCTTCAAGATATAATGCATTCGAATTGGTATGCAATTGATTGAAATTAAAAAACTCAAAAACGTGGTGTAATCAGTCTTTTTTTAATTTCATCCAATTAGATCGTATTTGATCATTTTTTTCCAAAATTTATTTGAAAATCGAAAACTATAAGTCCCAAATAGTTGTTAAAGTCCATCAATTTGTTCAAAATCAACCAACTTCTTCTTCAATTGCTTTAAACTAGATGATTGTTGCAGCAGTGCGGGCCGACCGAAAACTGGACTTTTTGCGACTATTTTTCAATTCCTTCAAATCCATTGGCCATTTAAATCTATTGTAGTCAATTTTGAGTACATTACAGTTAGTTTATACTGCAATTGTAAGATTTGGCTCAAATTTTAAAGAAATTTGCGTTAGATTTGGAGGAATTTAAAAATCAAGATCGAAATAGTTGTTAAAAGCTTTCTGCAACTATGCCCAATTTTTCTTTTTCCTAATATTTTTAAACTACATCAAGTTTGAGCAAAATTTTGGATATAAACAGTTAGTTTATAATGCTCTAAGATTTTGTCTCTATTTGAAGAAATTTGAGTTCGAACTGAAGAAATTTGAAAAACAACATCGAAATAGTTGGCAAAAGTTTTTTACAACTACATTTTTTTTTTCTTTTTCCTAATATTTTTTAATAACTTGAGCGAAATGTTGAAACTAAACAGTAACTTAAGTATTTAATTTTATTATGTTCACTCCAATTTAAAGAAATGTGGTTTAGATTTAGAGATATTAGAAGATATTTAGAAGAAAAGTAAGTTTTAAGCAGTTGCTAAATAGCCACTACATTTTATCTCCTATAGTAAACCTATAGATTGACTCCCTTTGGTCTTCCAATTAAATCCAAAATGAAAAACCGTGATGTAAAATATAATTAGACAGAAATTTGGAACGCATATATCCGTTCTATTTTAGAATTGTCATGAATTTTTTATTTTATTTTATTGAAAGTTAGTTTTGATAGAATTCGTTAGAATTTTCGGACGGCCACCATTGTGCAACAACAATATAGTATTTATGTGTTTTGTCCACGGCATCGCGTAAATATATATGTTTGGCTTTGATTCATCATTTATCATGAGACATTTATAACTTTGAACATGTAGTGTTTTATTTATAACTTAATTTGTTACATTATTCTTGTTGCTAGTTGGAGAAGGTAGGCATTATAAGAACGATGTAAAATGTTTCATTTTTTGTCGAGCCTGCAACTATTTTTAATATCTTTTGGATACTTTAGAAACTATCATGAGTAAAATTTTCTTTGAAAATCAAGAAAAAATTACGGAATCGGAAGTTTCCAAAAATGATATGATACTGTTTCCTATATGATCATGGAAAACAAGATATTGCTAGAAGTTGGCCTGATAATCCTCCACTAGAAGTTGGTGTGGATTGATAGCCTTTAAGGTTTTTCCACTTTAACCATGGGACAAAAGTTACTACAAGAGGTTGGTGAAAATTATGTTGATAACCTAAAAAGGTTTGCCCACCGCCTTAATCAAGGGGAAAAGAACCTTTACTAGAAGATGGTATAGGTTATATCGATGGTCGTGTCAAAATCAACCAAAATAATCGAGTTCTTATTCTCTAAAAATATAATGAAG
>JAJJMC010033691.1:5378392-5422156 GCA_023531435.1 Papaver californicum | reverse complement strand
TCTTGGTTAGTTTATTAGAGATATTAATTGCAGTATTTCCCCGCTCTCTGTGGGTTCGACCCGTACTTGCCGTTGTCTACTAGTTAGACGCCGTGCGATTGCGGTTATTATAGTGGGTAATTCCAAATCACATCAATACCCAAAACAAATATTTTTTTGATTTTTTGATTATTTTTATTTTTATTTATTTTTATTTTATTTTTGAAGAGAGATATATTGAGTACGAGCTAAAATAATAACAATGAAACTAACATGGACGTGAAAAAAGACTTTACCACTTGAATCTTCACAACTTATATTGCCTCGGTATCATAATTTTCATAAAAATCCACTTCTTTTAATTTTTTCGCTTTTGTACTTACTTTTCAACTAGGATATTGAATTTTGCTCCTTGTAGTGTTGCTTATAAACCTGAAACATCTTCAACTTTCTTAAAATTTGTAATCATACGCTTGTTAATGATGATATGTTTCTACGGACCTGTTGTTGTCGAGAAAAATAGAGTGGTGCCAACTGCAAATCAGATTACAAGGTAAGGTTTTTTCGCAATTTTATGTCACCCTCGTGATTGATAGAATTAATACTCAAGAGATCAAAGTAGTGTTGAAATGGTGCAAGGTTGGGTAGCTCATCATTCTACCCGAAATGTGCGCAGATGAAACACTCTAAACGGATAATTGAAGGTTTGGTTCCTCACTCAGGGTATTGAATGATTAACAACTGTAATAGTGAACTCGCCACCGGAGGTTTAAGTTCCTTTTTATCATCTCTAGCCTTCTCAACAACTAAGCACCCCGAATATAGTTCTCTAATACTTATAAATTCAGTTATTTCGGTGAGAACTGCGTATGTAAAAGTAGCTAGAAGTATACTAACTGACTCTAAAATATCTAAAAGTTGGAGGTTTTCATGCAAATAATTTGAAAATTTTCTGCCTAAAAAGTGAATACTTAAGAATTCTATATGCTTAACTCCCCCACACTTAAACTTTACATTGTCCTCAATGTAAACTAATTCATCCAATGTAAAATCAAGATGGGAAATCCTAAAATGACATAAAATAAGCAATCAAAAACTAAAAAGATAAGGTGAAGGAAACAAATATGATGGGTTGACTCCCATGAAGCAAATGATACTTGTTTCCCTGCAAAAAGAAACAAAAACAAAAAGCCTACTAATATACACTAACATGATCCCAAATATCGTTTGTCTTGATAGACCGGGTCGTCGAGGAGGACAGTTTCCACCTCGGTGTTCTTAAGATCTAAATATGGTTTCACTCTTTGTCCATTTACTTTGAAAACATTACCAGATTCTCTATTCTCAAGTTCGACAGCCCCATGAGGGAAAAATTATTTGATATAATATGGGCCTGTCCAACGAGATCTTAACTTACCAGGAAATAAATGCAACCTAGAATTATACAAAAGCACTTTCTGTCCAGGTTCAAACGACTTTCGACTAATCGATTTATCATGAAACGCTTTAGTTTTCTCTTTGTAAAGCTTTGCATTTTCATAAACATCATTCCTAATTTCTTCTAACTCATTAAGTTGAAGTTTAAGGTGATTCCCAGCTGTAGAGAAATCAACATTAAAGGTCTTAATTGCCCAGTAGCCTTTGTGTTCTAACTTAACAGGTAATTGGCATGTTTTTCCATAGACAAGTCTAAAGGGAGACATACCAATGGGTTTCTTATAAGCAGTCCGATATGCCTAAAGTGCATCCAATAACCGTGTAGACCAATCTTTATGATTAGGATTAACTGTTTTCTCTAATATCTGCTTAATTTTTCGGTTAGAAACTCCGACTTGACCACAAGTCTGGGGATGATATGGTGTAGAAACTTTATGTGTAATGGAGTACTTACTTAAAAGTGTCTTAAAAGATCTATTACAAAAATGTGATCCTCCATCACTAATAATGGCTCTAGGGGTACCAAATCGAGAAAATATGTATTCTCTAACGAACTTGATCACAACTTGGCGATCGTTCGTCTTGGTAGGTATGGCTTCTACCCATTTAGATACATAATCAACCGCTAATAAGATGTAGACATTACCATTCGAAGTGGGAAAAGTCCCATAAAGTCTATTCCCCATACGTCAAATATCTAAACTATCAATATGGAGCTTAGCGGCATCATATTCCGCCTAGTAATCCTACCTAACTTTTGACACATATCACAACTCTTGCAAAACTCGTGAGAATCATAAAACAAAGTTGGCCAATAAAATCCACATTGCAGAAGTTTTGCAGCAGTTTTCGTAGCACTAAAATTTCCACCACAATCATAAGAATGGCAAAAAGTGACAAAACTCCTAACTTCATCATTAGGCACACATCTACATATAATCTGATCAGGATAATACTTAAATAAATATGGATCATCCCAAAAGAAATGCTTAACCTCAGCTAAAAATTTAGTTTTATCTTGTTTCGACCAATCTTCAGGTATTTGACCAATAACAAGATAATTAACAATATCTGCATACCAAGGCAAGTGAGAAATAACAAACAATTGTTCATCAGAGAATGTTTCATGCATAGGTATGAAATCATCAGAAGACTCTAAAATGATCCTAGAAAGGTGATCTGCTACTACATTCTCGGAACCCTTATTTTCCCGAATTTCTAAATCAAATTCCTGTAGCAACAATATCCATCTAATCAACCTAGGTTTAGTATCCTTCTTAGTAAGAAGGTATTCTAAGGCAGCATGATCAGAGAAAGTAATAATCTTAGACCCTAAAAGGTAAGGTCTAAATTTCTCTAAGGCAAACACAATCGACAAAAGTTCTTTCTCAGTTGTAGAGTAATTCAATTGTGCATCATTCAAGGTCTTACTAGCATAGTAAATGACATGTTGTGCTTTATTCTTGCGTTGTCCTAAAAAAGCTCCAACTGTATAATTAGAGGCATCACGCATAATCTCAAATGGAAGACTCCAATCAGGCGGTTGCATAATAGAGGCAGAAGTTAACAATAATTTCAGCTTCTCAAAAGATGCAATAAAAGTTTCATCAAAGACAAAAGTAACGTCCTTACCTAGAAGGTTGCATAAAGGGCGTGAGATCTTACTGAAATCCTTAATAAAACGACGATAAAAACCTGCATGACCTAAGAATGATCTCACTTCCGTAACCGTACATGGGGGTTTCAACTTATAAATCAAATCAATTTTAGCTTTGTCTACTTTTATTCCCTTGGAAGAAATAATATGACCTAGAACAATTCCTGAATGAACCATAAAGTTACATTTCTCCAAGTTCAATACTAGATTGTTCTCCTTGCATCCCACTAACACAAGAGTGAGATGATGGAGACATTCATCGAACGACGACCCGAAAACAGAAAAATCATCCATAAAAACTTCAATTAACCTCTCTACCATGTCTGAAAATATGCAACGCTGAAAAGTAGCGGGTGCATTACATAACCCGAACGGTATGCGTCTATATGCAAATGTACCAAAGGGAAAAGTAAACGTTGTTTTCTCTTGGTCTTCAGGGGCAATAAGGATTTGGTTATAACCGGAATAACCATCTAAGAAACAATAATACATATGTCCAGCTAACCTCTCTAGCATCTGATCAATGAATGGAAGAGGAAAATGATCTTTTCTCGTGACCTTGTTCAACTTCCTATAGTCAATACATACTCGCCACCCGGTGATCTGTCGGGTAGGGACCAATTCATTACTTTCATTCTTAACTACAGTGATTCCTGATTTCTTTGGTACAACTTGAACGGGGCTGACCCAAGTACTATCGGATATCGGGTATATGATACCTGCATCTAGTAGTTTCAGAACTTCTTCTCTCACAACCTCTTTCATGTTAGGATTCAATCTACGTTGTATTTCTCTAGACGTTTTAGTATTTTCCTCCAAGTAAATATGGTGCATGCAATTACTAGGACTAATACCTTTCAAATATGCAATTGACCAACCTATAGCCATCTTATGTTTTCTAAGGACATCTACCAATCTGTTTTCCTGTTCTAATGTAAGATTAAAAGCAATTATAACAGGTAAAGTGTCCGCAGGGCCTAAGTAAACATATTTCAGAGTGTCAGGCAATGGTTTAAGGGTCAAGGTCGGAGCTTTCTCGACAGATGGAACGAGTCGAGATTCGGGTAGGACTAGAGGTTCAATTTTAGGCTTCCATTTATTAGTGTCTAACAGTGGTGTGGAGTCTAACAAGGCGTTGACTTCAAAAATAACACTTTCATCATTAAAATCATGCCCAAAGTGCGCTAAACAAGCCTCTAATGGATCATCTATATGGTTCTGCAAATAATTATCATGGACTATTTTCATCAATTATGCAAACCGTTTCATGGTTGTCAAGATCAGGAGGAGAACGTGCGACATGAAAAACATTCACACTTCCATTTTCCAACTACCAAAAGTAAGTTCCATAATACCATTCCTACAATTTATGATTGCGTTAGAAGTTCCTAAGAATGGTCGTCCTAAAATGATAGGAATGTGACCACTAGGGTATGTCATAGGTTGGGTATCAAGAATTACGAAATCCACAGGATAAACAAAACTATCAACATGTACAAGAACATCTTTTAATACTCCTCTAGGAATTTTAATGGACCTATCAGCAAATTGAAGTGTAACACTTGTGGGTTTCAAGTCACCAAGTCCTAATTTCTCATACACAAAATATGGCAAAAGATTTACACTAGCCCCTAAATCTAAAAAAGCATGTTCAATCTTGTGTTCTCCTATAATGCAAGCAATAGTAGGACAACCAGGGTCTTTGTATTTGGGTGGTGTTTTCTGATTAATGATAGAGCTCACTTGTTCAGCAAAAAAAGCTCTCTTATGAACATTTAATTTTCGTTTCACCGTGCACATATCTTTTAAGAACTTAGCATACATAGGAATCTGCTTAATGGCATCTAAGAGGGGAATATTGATTTTAACTTGTTTTAACACTTCTAAGATGTCATTATGGCTGGTTCCTTTCTTATGGGATACTAACCTTTGGGGGAATGGAGCGCGAGGAACATAAGTGTTTTCAGATTCACCTCTTTCATTTTCATTGGTTTCTTTTTGTCTTAAGGGTATTTCCTGCGTAATAGTAGGTGGGTTCCTATTTGTCTATTTCTCCTTAGGATCACTAACATGGTTATCGATGACCCGGCTACTCCTCAAGGTAGTGACGGCCTGGACATGAATGATGGATTAGCACCAGGTGTGCTTATCTCATAAGACCGCTTTGGGTTAGGCTGTGTTTGACTTGGGAACTGTCCCTTGTCTTTCTCACTTATTTGGCTAGCAAGCTGACCTATTTGTCCTTCTAAGGTTGCTATGGACCTTGCAGTGTTCTTTTCTATATTATCTAGTTATTTTTGGGTGGCCTGCATAAACATCTTAAGACTTTCTTCCATACTAGGTACTCTTTGGTTAGAAGAATCAGTAAGACCGGATGATTTCTGCGTAAAACCGCTAGTACTACTAGGTTGACCTTCATACTGACCTCTAGACCAGAAAAAGTTAGGGTGTCTTGCCTACCCTGGGTTATACGTATTGGAATACGGGTCAAATCTACGACGATCATCTTGGTAGAGAGCATGGAATTGTTCTCAACCATCGTCATGAATGACTTGGTCTACATGCTCAATACAAGGTTTAGATTTAACACTATGTTTAAATGATTCAAGTCTTCTTGTCAAAGAAGTTATTTTAGCGTCAGAGTCAAATTGGATATCAACTCTATGCGCCCCCTTTCTACTAGCAATTGACCTTATGGGTTCCTTAGCCTCCCACTCTTGGGTTTTATCAGACACATCATCCAAAACTTATAACCCTCCTCATAAGTTTTATCAGCAAAATTACCACCACATAGTGATTCTACCATAGTCATGTTTTGTGATCTAATCCTTATAGAGAATCATAGTGAGTCTCAAGGTATCGAATCCATCGTGTGGACATTGTAGCAGAAGTTCATGGAACCTTTCTAAATAATCATGGAGAGATTCTCCATCTTGCTGTGAGAAACTATTAAGACTTTGGCGTAAGGCTGTGGTTCTATGCCTAGAAAAAATTTTATGCAAAAATAACTTAGTCATCGCATCCCAAGTTTGGATGGAAGAAGATGGTAAGGCATTGATAGACACATTTTAGTGTCTAAATTACACCTTAATTTCTAGTGAGTTAGTATTCAATTTTGTGTCTATTACGTGTTTTTATGCTTTTGTAGGTACATTAGAAGAATAAAGATTTGTGGAAAGATTGGCTTAAAAATGGATCAAGACACCCAAACTTTGGATTGGGGCACCCTTGGATCGGGCTGAGCTGGATCGGGTCAACCCAGCGGGTCAACTCGGCTGGATCGGCGAGTCAACTCATCGGACGGAATCGGCTGTACTCAACTGTGAACTTTGATTCATGATAAAACTTGTATATTTTCGTCCCAAATTGATACACAATATACTAGAGGTCTATACAAGATTAAACACACCAAGAAACAGCAATTTTAGCCGGAAAAATAGCCCCAAATCCGAGTTTGGCCGAAAAAAGGGAGTTATACTTTGATTCGGATTTGGGAAGATTTGGATGTGTTTTAAAGAGTTCTATTAGGTTTAGAAGACTCACAAGGATCCCTAGAGCCTATATATACCAAGAGAAGCCAAGAAGAACGGGGAGAATAGCTTAGAATTGAAGTTTCGGAGTCGCCGGAATTGTGACCGGAATACCCACGATCCGGCCACTGCTGCTGTCGCCGGTGACCGTGTTCATCAATTTTTGGCGCCGCCGACGCGAACTTGTTTTTAGGTTTAGGGTTTTAGATTTATTTTTAGGTTTTTATTTTTAGTTTTATTATTTTACTTTGTTCTATTTTACGCTTCTTTTGGTATTTCTCTTGTGGCTACAGGTTGGATTTTGGATCGAAAAGAAAGTACGCCAAAGTTTTGGAATTAAAGCTAAAGACTTGGAGTTAAAGGGAAAAGCTTAAAGAACGAAAAAGAAGATCGAAGATTTTATTTTATTTTTATTTTTAATTAGATTTTTAGTTTATTTTAATTATTTTTAATTAATTTAAAAAATTGTATTAGGGTTTTATTATTTCTGTAATTTTCTTTTATTTTCGGACACTTTTGGACATTATTTTTGGGACTTTGGACATTTTATTATTTTTAAACCCTACGGAAGGGTAATTTTAAATATCAAACTGTGTGCAGGGACGGACGACAATTACGATATTGTCTCGGCCCCTCGGGTTCGCACACTATTAAAAAGGATATTAGTGGCCCGAGTCGACTTCAACGGTTCATCGCCCGTCTAGTACGGGAGGTAAGCTTCGACCAACCCACGAATCTCCTGTCAGTGGGTTTTCTGGACGCCTTTGTATGCATATATGTTGAGGACTGAATACGGAACTTAATTTTTGCATAGTAAAGGGCAAGGCCTGGCCATACAAGATAAGGTTTCGGATTTCATCATCGTCTCCTTCTTGCCCGCCTTAGGAAAACGAAACCTACGCGAACCTAAGCCTAAAATCTTGACTAAAAAGAGACCGATAAGGTAACGAGCTTATAGGAAAATCGGTTGGAAGGACTGTATTGGTTACCTTATTAGCCTAACTCAAAAAGCAGGAAGATTAGATTAAAGTTGATTAGAGCCGCCCTGTAACCCAGGGAAGCGTTGCCAAAGAGACAGGGGTATCAAAGCTCCATTGAGCTTTTCCTGTTTCTCTTCAACTTGATTTAACTCGGATTGTTTGGAGAGATTCGCTAAAATTGTAACTAGTTGCCTTCTGAAAGAATAGAAGCTGGTCTAGAGACAATCTAAGTGGAACCATCATGCTTGTTGTTTGCTAGATGTAGGTTTGATTTGGTTGAGTCAGGGCACGATTGTGTTTGATTAATTTCTTGGTAGGATTTAATTTTTGCATACCAAGAACACCCTTAAGGCGAACTTGGGATAGAGACCCTCAAGGTAGAACTTGTAGTTCATCTTAACCTTGAGAAGCCAACTGAGAGTGAACTAGTCACTCCCGAGACCGTGTCAGCAATGACAACTCTGAAGGATTTGTGGAATCCAACCAGGACCTTACGTCCATCTTGCATCAAGTTAGCCGCTACTGAAGCGAGCTACGAACTGAAACCCAAAATCATCCAGATGCTTCCATTATTCTTAGGAAAAGAGAACGAGAATCCCTATTTTCATGTTAGGGAGTTCGAGGAAATATGTAGCACAATCAGGATTAGAGACTTGAATGACGAGTCTATTAAACTTAGACTATTTCCCTTTTCACTAAGAGATAGAGCCAAGTCATGGTGGTATAGCTTGGCCCCTCAGTCGATTGAGACCTATGCCCAACTTACTTCATCTTTTATCCATAAATTCTTCCCTAAGAACAGAATATCCTCAATTAGGCAGAAAATTTTCACGTTTTCTCAACAAGAGGGAGAGTCTCTGTATATTTATGTAGAAAGGTTCAACGATTTAGTGTCCCAATGCCCAGACCACGGTATAGATGAGTTAAGTCTAGTTAAGATTCTCTATGAGGGTTTGGATTATGCAACTGTAACCTTGGTTGAGTCCTTGTCGATCGGAGAAGTCGACAGTAAGACTCCTGCTGAGGCGATGCAATTTCTGAGTGACATTGCCGAGAAAACCCAGCAGTGGGAGAGCAATAGAAATCCCAACCCATTAGAATCCTTATCTAGAAGGCTAGAGCTGGTCGAAATGAATCAAGCTAGTAGTTTAGAGCCCCAACCCAATCCAAGAGGCGTCAATAAAATGGCGACATGTGAGAAATCATCCAGTCACGTGAATGCAGTCACGACCCTCAGGAATGGTGAATTGGTGGACAACGGGGTAACTGGGCCTGATAGTGGACATACTGTAGTTCACCCTGACCCAATAGCCGAAGAGACTGATAAAGTCTCTGATGAGCCTGAGGAAACCCCTCGGGCCACCGATTTTATGCCTAGAGCCCCTTATCCAAGGTTGTTAGCACCTACTAGGAAGGACCCCAGCTTAGAAACTGTCAACATGATAGAGACCCTAGTTCAGGAGACATTACCAAACACTTTGATAGAAGACCCATTAGAGAAATGTCGAGCCCACTTTGGATTAGATTTTCATGAGTTGGACTTTAAGCATGACCCACCAGATACCCTGATAAGTAGTGAGTTAGGCCAATCAGAAGAGGAATCCAAACCGTCTAGTGAGATGGAGCTTAGGCCCAACCCATTAGAAGATCCATTAGAAAAATGCCTAACCAACTACAGATTTAATGGAGATAATGATAGGGTTATTGATGAGGTGCGTACTTTGTTAGGCTTTGCACCACCGGATTGTAATTTAGAAGAAGCAATTGACTATTTTCGAGAATCTGACGATCCGGAAATGAGGGAAATTGTTATTAGTCTATCTAGAGACACTGAAAACTCTAAGTTTGGGGGTGACTATCATACTCTATGTGTTGTACCTTTAACTCATAAAAAGGTCCCTAGCTTGGGACCTGACATAGGCACCGCTGCAATTTTACGAGATCATCCTCCAGCTAGATTTACCGATCCTCAGTTGCCAGAAACTCATCCCCTGGTCGATGTGGTTTACCTAGATAGGGATCAAGGTGTACTCAGATCGTTTATCCTCTTAGCTTGCTGCAGTTTACTTCTACTGTGGGGCACACTATTTGATTCAGATGACCCACAGTTGTTCCGATTATTGCTATATGATTTAAGGGGGTGACTAATTCTTTTCTAGTCTGGCTGAAGACTTTAAACTTAGCACTTCTTGGGAGGTAACCCATGCTCAGGCAACACGGTACTATCTTCCCTCATTTTATTATTTTTGTCCAGTTCTTTACTTAGAAACATTGAGGACACCGTTTAGTTTAAATTTGGGGGTAAGGGAGTCTTTTTAGGAATAATAAAATTCGGAATTTAGCAACTTTTGAACATTTCAGGGTGACACTAACCACTCTAAGTAGATGGAAACTTAGCCATTTTGCTATAAGGATTGGTGTGCCCAGCTAGATGGTCTATTCATAAAGGAGACAGAGTTCAGGTGTTAGAAATAACATGATAGTTGTCACCACCATATCACGTTCTGTTTTATTATTTGCAATTTCGTGTTTCTCTGAGAGTATTGGTGGGTCCTAGCATCGACGTGTTAATTAGCGCTGGAATGACATTTAGTGTGTTGAGATCATGCCCCAGTATGAATAATATGTTATTGTCTTAGAGTTATGTGTGTGGTCCCCCTGTCTCCGTCGCCTAAGCAAGCGTGGAACGCACGATCCATGGGAACACACATGTATTAGGAGTCAAAGAAAAAAAAAAAAAAAGATAAAAAAAAAAACAAATACTCTCAGAGACGAAAAAAGTTAGAAAAAAAATTGAAAAAAAAATAGTATTTAATATTTTCAAGTTCTCCCTGTCTCCGTCGCCTAAGCAAGCGTAGAACGCAGGATCCATGGGAACTTGTAAATATTTTAGTTAGTAGTAACCGTTGAAAATAAATGGGGAGTATCTCGACACACTAGGTTTCATCTCGGTACTGACCTTCAGACAGATATGGGACACATCGTTCGCCTCAGTCAACATTTGCGACTTTCTACAGTCTACGTTCATCTTCTAAGTCTTTTCATGTGATGGGTGGTTAGATAACTATCTGAGTAGAACTCTGTTGTCTTAGATATGAATTTTAGTATGCTTGAGTTAACACTCGTGTACAATGATTGGATCCATAAAGGGCAATGGTCCCTATAGCCGAATTATTAAGTAGCCAACTAACTAGCTTGTTTAGTGTCTATCCTTAATCATTCACGTGTTGCTAAAATCTAAATTCAGGTTTTGTGGGTATACCTCTTGTAAACCCTCACGAGACAAAACTCGTCCACTAGGGACACCTAGGGATTTAATGGCTTACTGCATATGCTAAATGTAGTCGCGATTCCTGCGAAAGTGAGTTAGGATTTTTACTTTATTTTTAGAGTAGTTTGCTCGAGGACTAGCAAAATAGTAAGTTTGGGGGTATTTGATAGACACATTTTAGTGTCTAAATTACACCTTAATTTCTAGTGAGTTAGTATTCAATTTTGTGTCTATTACGTGTTTTTATGCTTTTGTAGGTACATTAGAAGAATAAAGATTTGTGGAAAAATTGGCTTAAAAATGGATCAAGACACCCACACTTTGGATTGGGGCACCCTTGGATCGGGCTGAGCTGGATCGGGTCAACCCAGCGGGTCAACTCGGCTGGATCGGCGAGTCAACTCATCGGACGGAATCGGCTGTACTCAACTGTGAACTTTGATTCATGATAAAACTTGTATATTTTCGTCCCAAATTGATACACAATATACTAGAGGTCTATACAAGATTAAACACACTAAGAAACAGCAATTTTAGCCGGAAAAATAGCCCCAAATCCGAGTTTGGCCGGAAAAAGGGAGTTATACTTTGATTCGGATTTGGGAAGATTTGGATGTGTTTTAAAGAGTTCTATTAGGTTTAGAAGACTCACAAGGATCCCTAGAGCCTATATATACCAAGAGAAGCCAAGAAGAACGGGGAGAATAGCTTAGAATTGAAGTTTCGGAGTCGCCGGAATTGTGACCGGAATACTCACGATCCGGCCACTGCTGCTGTCGCCGGTGACCGTGTTCTTCAACTTGTCGCTGCCGAAGAAGAAGACACAGCAACTCTTATAAGTGTTGCTGTTCTGTTGCCTTAAATTTCAAATTTCTTTCCCTCTTTTCTTTGCCTTAGCCTTCTGTAACGGCTGAACCTTGTTCTGTAACACTTATAAACGCGTCTGTTCAGCTGTTGCACTATTATTCAACCTTGTAATCAATATTTTGAGCAATGAAAAGATCTTTTGAGCAAGTTTTCTTCACCATGAGCTAAGTCTATTTACTGGGATGATGGAGGAGGTTTTTCTCTCAATTTTATGTGGTAAGTCTATTTTTAATTAATTAATTATAATTCTTTACTTGTTAAAATTGCATAGTTTCGTAATAGAAAAAACGGTTTTCATTCAGTAGTGGTGTTTTTGTTTGATGGGTCATGCTGGGTTAATGACCTCTGATGTCCCATGCTTATGATTTACCTCTACTTGTTTGCATAAAAACCTATTTTTGGCAATATTTGAGCTTAATTTATTTAAAAGAATTACCCGATTAATCACATAAATTGTTAGAAATAACTGAATCTTGATTCCTGGTTTTCTCCATATTTTCTAAAAATCATATCTAGTTTATTTTCCTGATTTTTATTAGTTTATATTAAGTCCTATATTTTCTAAAATCATTACCTTCACAAGTTCGAGAATCGAACCTCTTTTTACCACTATCAAAACACCATCAGGCATCAAGACACGATTTCTCCTTATCTTTTAAAGAGAAGGGAAACAATCTCAATTTCAAATATTCATCGGTCAAGTCTTTAATCTTCACAGTACCACATAGTTCCTCAAAGTCTCTAATGCAGTAGTAAGGGTTTTCATTTTCTCTACCATAGAAGTTTGGCAAAGCCTGGATGGTATTAGTCTTAATTTCAAAGTGGGATTTATTGGTAGGCAAAACAATGCATGACGGTTGAGAGACTCTAGTTGGGTACATGTAGTCTCTCAAACTTTTAACTGGAGGGTCTACACCCTCATCATCGGTTCTAGCCATGAATAATGGATTAATTCTAACAAGACGATTATCCTGATCTCTATCCCAACCTACCAGTATATCGGGCATAAGCTAAAAAATAAAAATAAAATAAGTCCTAATCAAAATAAATCCTAATTGGAAGGGAATTCTTAAGCAATCACAAACAAGGCTGACTCAACCAAATCAAACCTAGTGAATCTAGCAAACAAAAAGCATGATGGTTCCACTTAGATTGTTCATAGACCAGCTTCTATTCTTTTAAAAGGTAACTAGTTATAGTTCTAGCAAACCTCTTAGAACGATCTGAATTAGATTAATTAGAACAGAAACATGATAAACTCTAAGGAGCTTTGATAACCCTGTCTCTTTGGCAACGTTTCCTTGGGTTACAAGGTGGCTCTAATCCACTTAAAATAATCTTTCTGAACTTCGAGTTCGGCTAACAAATTAACCAATACAGTCCTTTTGAATGACTTCCAATAAGCTCGTTACCCTATCGGTCTCGTTCTAGTCAAATTTTAAGGCTTAGGTTCGCATTTGGTAGCGTGTTCCTAAAGCGGGCAAGAAGGAATCGGTGATGAAATCCGAGTCCTTAACTTGTATGGCCATTTCTTGTCCTTTACTAGAAAATAAATCCGTATTCAGTTCCTCAACATATATGCATACGAAGGAATACAGTAAACCCACCTGCAGAGGATTCGTTGATTGATAGAGTTTTACCTCCCATACCAGACGGGCGACGAACCGTTGAAGTCGACTCGGGCCACTAACTCCGGTGTCAGTGTACGAACCCAAGGGGCTGAGACAATCTCGTAATTGTCGTCCTTCCCTGTGCAGTTTATATTTAATACTACCATTCCGTAGGGTTTAAAAATAAAATAATAATGTCCGTAATGTCCCGAAGTGTCCAAAAATAAAAGAAAATTACAAAAATAATTAAAGATTTCCTAATATATTTTTTGTACATTAAATTAACTAATAAAAATCCTAAAAAGTAAAAATTAACTATTTGTCTTCTTCTCCGTTCTTTCAGTCTTAACTTTACTCCAAGTCTTTTAATCACCAAAAGCTTTGACTCAATTTTTCTTTTCCGTTCCAAAACCTGTAGAAAAAGAAAAATACCCAAAAAGAAGTAAAATAGAACAAAATAATAAAAACCTAAAAAAAAATCTAATTGAAAAACAATCCTCGGCAGCGGCGCCAAAAACTTGATGCGTCGGAAAACCGACTTTGTTTTACCGCAAGCGCACAGTGTCGAAAGATGTAGACAGAAGAAAATACGGTTCATTCCCACGAGGAGTTTATATTAAAATTAATAAAAATATTTTTTTAGGTTTTTTTTTATAAAGAATTAAATTAATGAGTGATTGGAAACTATTTAATAAAGTTTGAAAACAGTAAGAGGAAAACGTTAAGGTTTCGGGATTCCGTTATAGATTAGGGTTTAATTGCGTTCGTCACAAAGGGTCTCGATTTTACTCATGTAAAATAGCAAATCTAGCTACTAATACACGAACGATTTTTCGTTTAAGAATCGAAGAAATAATTTTCAAAGAGAATTGTTTGTTCTCAACCTAAGGTAGAATTTCGAAGTACTAATTATACGTGGCATAAAGAGTCAAAGAATATTCGTAAAACGGTTTAAAGTAGGGTTTCAACGAGTTCCTCTACTAATCAAACGATGCACTATACGTGGCATAGAACATGAAAAATTATTGAGAAGGATAAAACGTTGAGAGAGAAACAAAATATTAACATTAAGTTTTTATAATTGAAAACCCTAAGTTTGAAACACAAAGAAAACCATCTCTACATATTCATCTTTTCGCTCTAACAAGGGAATTAGCCTGACATGACTTTCTCAAAAGCCATAAAAATTAATTAATAAAAAGACTCAAACTAACTGATAATCGTCGAAAGGGTATGCACCCAGTCGGTCTAGGTCTCTTCTTTTTTGTCTGTGTCCGGGGATGTGTCAAAAGTGTCTCCGCGCTTTCTTTCTGTCCGTGAAGGTATATCCCCAAAGTGATGCCCACGGCTTATATTTATAGAGAGTTCATCACCGCCCAAATACACTTTCCGTGTGAAACAAGACTTAGTTCTCTCTTGGATTGCCGCTAAAGTAACTTTATTCCAAAACAACTCAACTCCTCCCTGTCATCCCGGCAACATCGCCTTCCTCTTTTATTTCGAACATAATCTCAATAGCACCTAGGACATCACGACCATCACTATCAACACACATTCGAGAAAATGCACCCATCATCAACTCGAGCTCGATCACTTTCTAATTGTTCCCAACAGCCTCTAATTCCTGATTTTCGGCCACTGCTCAAGCTTCACCATAATGCCTCCAACTGATACTCCTTACTCGATCCACTAAAAGTAAATCGAACTCTATCCCATCTTTTTTTGGTAGCATTACAGACTCCATCTCGACCTTATATATCATCATTGATCATCACAGCTCCGAGTTCTTCTCGCCACTATCATCACAGACCTATCAACCATCGGAGACTCTCTCAAATCCACGAGCTCAGGTATAACTTCTTCTACTCACGTCACTGGCAACTCACTCCACTATCACAGACGCGAGCAACCACCAACAGTTTCACTCCATCAGCCAACATTCACCACAGATCGAAACCCACCATTAATTTCCTTCACTGCCAGGCTTTGTATCACGACAGATTCGAATCCATCACCAATTTTGATCATCACCCAAATATGATAACACCTCCACCAACTCGCTGCACCCTTTAAACTCGCAATCAACCATCAACCATCTCTTCCATGATCATCATGATCAATCAGTGGCAGTTAGCCTAAAAACCTATTTTCTTAGCCAAACTCAATATCCATTCCTTGCCTCATCCTAGATGATCCCAACACACTCGAATTACTCCATTTAATCAACCAATTTTGTATTATTAACCTCACAGAAGAATCGGCCTGAACAACAGTTGACTTAAGCTTGCTGCTCGAATAGTGAAAATGAAGAAGGTAGCCCCAAGTAAACTTGCTGGCGCCTTTAACACTATTTGAAACTGGGCAGCCCTGATTAGAAAGATCTGGTGCCTTTAGTATGATTCAAAACATCCCTGCCCTTATCATATGACGAAGTGCCAATAGTCAATTCCCTTGAAATGACCGTTTTTCCCTTAGTTCTTGTTTTGCTTGTAACTTTCTCATACGAAGTCGGAATGACCTCGTTCTTTCGCCGTCGTTTTCATAATGCAATTTTGAAGACAATCCTGGAATATACTGTGTTCCACTGGGTCGTTGGCAATTCTACTCTTGTAAAGCTCAATTTCACTTGTTTCAGAGATGTAACCTAATAAAACACATAAACTACAAAAGTAATACTAACACATGGTAATTCACACAAAATATAACAAATAAGTATAAGGAATGATACTTAAAATATATAAATTATGCACTTATCATGTCCATTTTTTATCTGAACATGTGCATGTGTTTTCAGCAATTGGGTACACTGAAGCAAAACAAATATATGACATTCTTGTGAAATCAACCCCAGAAAGCCGGAATATTTTTGGGAGGCTATCAGGTTCTGCTGTAAGACCTACTTACACCATGATAGCTTCCTTTATATAAACAATCGTATTCAATCTCATTGTCTATCTTTCCATTATCTCCTCTATGCTTCCTTATGTATCTGAGTTATTCTGAGCATTTCATTAATATTTTTTTGTCATATTGTTTTATTTATTCTTCCAACAGGGTGAACGGGAGGCCATTGTCCGAGCTTTTGAGAAAGACCATATTTACCTTGGGGAGGCTGCACAAATAATGGTTCAAAATGTCAGCTATGAAATGTGAGGCAATCTTTTCACTCAATTGCTCCTATATTCCCTGAACATGATATGTTGTATAACTGATGGATATGTCTTTGATATTCTTAACATTCAATCCAAAAATATGAAGTCCGTATCAGAAAAAACAGGTCCAGAAAATCCAGCAACAACTAGCAGAGTTAGATCGCAAAGAGGCTGATATTAAACGAACTGCAGCTTTATCTGCAACAAAATACGTAGAAGCTTGTCAAGAGCTCGGATTGCAGGTTCTTATTTTGACTGCTAATATAAGTTAATCCCAGTTATCATTGTTGAATTGCTCAATCTGTGACTTTCTATGGAATCAGTTGGAAGCCTCAAAATCTGTAGTTATGTCTTTACGCAGGGGGAAAATGTGAGACTGGAACTTGTTGAAACTGTAAAATCACTTCCAAACACTTTCAGCAAGTTCTTGGAAGTTATAAATGGCAACTCTGTGTTGCAAGCCATGGATTATTATTCGAACTTTGTAAGAGATGCTCACACAGAAAATGAGGTAAACTGCATTGATATGGTAATAGCCAATTGTTGCATATTAAATCTGTATGTGCAAATAGTAGTTATCCCTGGCAATGCTCATAATTTTACTGCTAGCTTTTGTGCATTTGGAACCATGAAACTGTCGAAAAGGAATGTTTATACATGCGTATTTGCTTCAGAAAACTGCAGGGGTTGTGCTGCAAAATTTGAGGGATCCTTTTGAAAATCCTCCGTCTCTCAGTGTCGAGGACCATGGTTCTGTAGTAGAATCATCCAAAATTATTGGATCTTGTGTCGTAGATGGGGAATTGGTATCTGATGCTGATAATCCAAATGATAATATTGATTGGGATATCTCTGTGGACAGCTCTCAGATTGATTTGTTAGCAATTTTTTCAATAACTAATTTATTTAATTATTAATTAGTCAAAGGAAAAATAAATAAATAAAGTGATCCATTTAGTGGGAAGTTGCAATTGATCAAGGCAACTCCCCATGACTCTCTCCACTTTAGAAAACCACCCCACTTCATCCTATCATGCCAACTACTCTATGATGGCTAGAGTTAATATATGGGGAATGATAGCAAAAATAAGGATTAAGGTCACCAAATTCACTCTCATATGAAAATACACCATCTAAGTTGAGGAGGAGGGTTTGGAACCAAAGTTCTAATCAAGTGATCATATAGAGCATACTCAAGGATTAAGCTTTCAAATAGCAATGGCTGGAGGTATTTATAATCGATCTCTTTTGCTTCCGCTTTTAATTATAGTATATTCATTTTGTTATTAGAATATACATAAAGATAAATTTAGGTTTTACATTTGGTATCAGAGCCTGTAATCACCTCTGCCTTGCTTGTTATGGAATTATTTTTTTGATGAGTTTTAATTCCAATAAGCTTTCATAAAATTGATTTGGTTGTTAATAATTGTTCAACCGTTGGTTGGGGCTGGATTTTGATTATGTCTTAGTCGAGTATCTCATATGTCTTCTCTTAAATTTTGAAGACAATCAGACATTGTTAAGGCTCCAAATAGATTGATTTTCGGAACTATTTTTCTGGAAAATTCAGATACCATGTGGTACCTAGGAACTCTTGTAAAATATTATCCAACCGTTAGATGGTTCTCATAACTTAACTACGTATGATACCTGCTGTTATAATTGTCCTGTAAAAATTTCAGGAAGATCGGACTCCGTTTAGTACCCCATAACCCTGCGAGACCAAACTGTGTCAGTAGAGAATTATGTTGAAATAAGGTTTATTGAATATCTTAGTCTGGAAATTCCAGCCGTTAGAACCTGCTGAAAATTTAATATGTTGTAGTGTAGGTTCTTATAAGTTTTCAGGTTGAATTTCATAAAAATCAGGTAAGTTTAACGTCACTCTTTACCTTTAAATGTTAGTTTTAGTTTTGTGCTGAGATTATATCTTTGATCAAGTAGACGACAATATTTACGGTTAAATTGCCAGTTTACATTAATTAGTACATACAGAGACTTGGTAAACATAAATAAGACATTGTGAGCATTTCTGAAAGGTTATGTTTGGGTGACATTAGAGAATATAGTTTTGCAGAATATATTTAATTTAAAAACTAAGAATGTTTATGTTCTGTAGCTAAATTAAGGTATCGGCCAAACCCCACAGTGATAAGTTTATGATGCTTTTAAACTCGAGTATGACTTCGATTTTACGGGGTCTAAGTGAACTCTTAGAGTGATAAAACCATTGAGTGCACATACAATCTTTAATTTTTCACATGGTGATTTTGTTCTCGATCACATACAGGCATTGAGAGAATCATTTAAATATGTATGTTTAACTCTAATAGTATTTGTTGTATTATTATTTGTTGACATGTGCAATGGTTATAAATAAAACCATTAGGATTGTACATGAACAAAGATTAAAGAAATATGTCAAGTGATTTAATAATTTTAGTAATTAGAGAGTAGCCACAGCATCTCTAGTTATTTAAAATTTTCTTATGAAATCACATGTGAAAACTAGACATAAATTTGTAATTAATCATACGTAATATGATGAAATATGCCCACAGGAAATTTTATTATATTTGTATGATTAATTGGGGTGAAATATTGAATTATGTTTCTTAATCTACCCACAGGAATTAAGGAATGAATATGGTTTAATAGTTTCATCATGTAGTTATGAATCTAATTTGAGTAGGACTTTAGCCCACAGGCAAGTTTTATGTCACTAAATTCATATTTTATACATGACTTGCATTGGTAAATCATGATTAAGTTTAAGTCTCAAATTTTTATTTATAAGCATGTATATATTTTTCTCTGCAACAATTTTAACTGGAAATATTTCTGATGTCAATTGTGACTTTCCTGAATTAAAGGGTGATAACTATAGGGTGTGGAAAGGAATAGTGCTTTTACAATTGGGATGAATGGATATTGACTATGCTATTCGGAAAGACGAACCACCTAGCATAACTGAGACTAGTGCTCTAGATGCAGTTGATCTTTATGAAAAATGAGATCGATCTAATCGTCTCTCAGTTATGTTCATAAAGACCAAAATTTGTACTAGTATTCGGCGTTCTGTCGATAAACATACTAAGGTTAAAGATCTCCTTAAATCCATTGATGAGCATTTTGTAAGTTCTGACAAAGCTCTTGCTAGCACCTTAGTTATGAAGTTTTCATCCATGAGACACAATGGGTTTAAGAATGTGCGTGATTATATCATGAGCATGAGGGATAGTGCGGCCCAACTTAAGGATTTGGAAGTTACCATGTATGATTCTTTCCTAGTTTATTTCATTTTGTGTACTCTTCCCCCACAATATGGCCCATTTTAAGATATCTTATACACATATAAGGATAAATGGTCAATTAATGAACTTATGACCATGTGTGTTCAAGAGGGGAGATTAAGGATGGAAAAGGGAGAAAAGGTGAACCTTACTATTGCTTCTTATTCAAAGAAGAAAAGGGATCACGTTAATGAAAAGGGAAAGCTTTCAGCTAACCAAGCATAAAGAAGGAGTCTTCGTGTTTCTTTTGTAAAAAAGAAGGGACACATAAAGAAGGACTTCATTAAGTTTTAGACTTGGCTTAAGAACAAAGGTAATTCTCTAGCGTTTGTTTATGAATTTAATATGGTTAATATTAATCATAATACATGGTGGATTGACTGTGGTATTACAATCCATGTTTCGAATACCTTGCAGGGTATGACAAACCTAAGGAAACCAACGAGAAGTGAACATTACATCTATTCAGGCAGTCAGATGAGTTCACATGTGGAAGTTGTTGGGACATGCAGTTTAATTTTAAGTAGTGGTTTTATTTTGCATTTAGAAAAGACATTTTATGCACCAAGTTTCACTAGAAACTTGATTTCAGTTTCAAGACTCGTACCTTTAGGAATTTCCTTTAATTTTTCAGATTCTGGTTTTAGTATTCTCAGAAATTCTGAAGTTATTGGTTATGGTATTTTGTCTATCATCTTTATTTGCAAAAATGATATCACTCATAGTTCTATTGATAAGCACGTAATTCATACATTTTTACCACTTAATCTATATTTGTTAGTACTTGAATTTGTATTAATAATATATTTTTATTGTTTTATTAGATGGTTCACATAAATCCAAAGTTATAGATTAATTACGGCTAAATGCAGCTGAATGGACAAACCGTGTGGAGCTTTTCTTTTGGTTTATGCGTGGGCGTACATAAACAGTAGACTGGCAGTGCTAGAGGAGCATGTGGTGAGAATAGGCTGGCGTGAAAGGGAAAGAAGTAGTACACGTGATTTTGAGAAGCATGGCTAGTCTAGTAGGTGGCAGTGCTAGCTAGGTAGATGTTGGCTGAATTAAAAGTCAAAGAAAAGAAGAGGAAGTACAAAGGAGATTGATTGAGACTGGAAACATTGGAAGCATTCGAGGCAGGGCTAGAGGCTATTGGGTTTTGGCTAGGCTGTTGGTGTACACGGTCAGACAAGGAAAAAGAAATAGAAGAAAGAAGGCTAGGTGCTGTTGAAGGTGACGTGATGGTGTTAGCTTTGTGTAGGCTAGGTGTGGAAGTTGACGTGACTTTTGGAGTAGGCTATAGCTAGGAAACAAATGAAAGAAGACTGGACAATTAGAAGAGAGAGGCGTAAGGGAGAGGCATCAGGAGACAAGAAAAGAGAAGCAAGTGAAATAGACGGCTAGGTGTAGGATGTTGAACAAGTACATCACATGTGGGAGTACGGTGGAAGGAGGAGTTAGCTTTTGACTGTTTGGTTCACGTGAAGGTAAGCTAAGTCTAGTTCTATAGGGGTTGGTGTACGTGAGGAGTATGGAGTCAACTAGCAGGTTATGATGAGAGTTGTACGTGATGAGAGGAGGTTGGCGTGAAGTGAAGACTGACGTGGGTCCTGCCAACACGTGAAAGATAAGTTAGAGTTAGACTAGGTTTTACTTTTGGTTAACCTAGTATAAAAGAGGTATATATGCTTTTCAGTGAGGGGGCAGACGAAAAGAGAAGTGGGAGTTCGGATTTTGGAGTTTTTTGGCTGCTGGATATTTCTGCTGTTGGGTTAGAAAAAAACGTACAGAGGCAGACAGACGACGGTGATTAGAGCAGGAGATAGGAGAAAGAAAAAAAGCGTTGTTGCTCATTGGGTTTAATTCTTCCTACTCTTCTATTTATTTTTATGGGTTTTTAGAAATCCATCTCCATGTTCTAATTAATTTGTAACTAGGGTTTAATGTTGAAACCACTTCAGTTTTAGATCAATTGAATTAAATATTTGATACAGACCATTATGATTTAAATAGATTAAATTCATGACTTTAAACAATTGTATTATCGTTTATGGTGCATGCTTGGCCTATGGTTTTGATGTTCCATGTTTCTGGTATAGAGTTGTTATTCTAAAAATATATTTGTCTACTTATTTGATATTCCATGCTTAGGTTAAATCTTTTGATGGGGTATACTTAGAATAGCCAAGTATTATTTGTAGACCTTTAATTAGTTTCGTACAATTTTCTTGCTAGCGCAATTTTATGGTGTATGCTTGAGACTAGGGCTTTTCGATGCATCATGTTTAGAGCGTCCCAGCGATATTTACGACTCTAAATATTCATGAATTAAATAGTGGTGGATACTGAAAACCCTGTATACCGACTCTCTCTATTCGGTCACATTTTATTAGTTTAGTTAGTTTATTATTTTATTTATTAATATAAAAATCACAAAAATATTCCTCTTGGTTAGTTTATTAGAGATATTAATTGCAGTATTTCCCCGCTCTCTGTGGGTTCGAACCGTACTTGTCGTTGTCTACTAGTTAGACGCCGTGCGATTACGGTTATTTATATTGGGTAATTCCAAATCACATCATCTATGCATGTTAATATTGGGTTAAAAAGATGTATTATGAATAATGACTCCTCAATTTTGTGGCACCGGAGATTGGGACATATCTCTATTGAGAGAGTTAAGAGATTGGTAAATGATGGGGTATTTGGTATTGTAGACTTTACTGATTTTGATACTTGTGTTGGTTGCATTAAGGGAAAGAAAACTAACAAACATAAAATTGGTGCCAGGAGAAGTTCAAACCTATTAGAGATCATACACACGGACATTTTTTTTCCAGACATAAACGCTAATAATCCGAAATACTTTATCACCTTCATAGATGATTATTCACAATATATGTATCTTTACTTGTTTCGTTCTAAAGACGAAGTTTTGGATGCCTTTAAATTATTGAAGGTTAAAGTAGAGAAACAATGTGGTAAGCACATTAAGATTGTGAGACCAGATAGAGGTGGAGAGTACTATGGTAGATTTCTTCATAGCACTAGAATTGTATAATCAAGAAATGCTAAATTTCTTGAAAATGACTTGATTAGTTGGAGTGATCAATTTCAGGAAATTGTTCCTGAAAAAGATAATGATCAACTTCCACCTACTGTTTCAAGTGACAAGTTGATTGTCAACTATTTCTAGTGACTATTTAGTGTATCTGCGAGATTCGGATTGTAATATTTGAGCCGATAATGATCTTATGTTATTTTCACAAGCCATAAATTCTACAGATTTATACTTATGGATCAATGTATATACCTTAAGGTCAGTGGGAGCAAGATTTGTTTTCTTGTGTTCGATCAATGTATATACCTTAAGTGTAACACCCATTGTAAAAGATGATTGGCTCAGTTTGGACCAATGCCCCAGGAATGACATTGAAATGGAACAAATGAAAAATGTTCCATATGCTTCAACTGTTGGTAGCATTATGTATATTCATGTCTATACTAGACCTGACATTTCATATGCCGTTGGAGTATTAGGAAGACATCAGAGTAACCCAGGAATCGATCACTGTAAGGCTGCGAAGAAAGTATTGAGATACCTTAAGGGTACTAAGGATAACATGCTTATATATAAACGAACAAATAGTCTTGAAGTAGTAGGCTAAGTTCGTTTCTTGTTTTGAGAATGCCTCACATGGTGTATGGCTGAAAGGCTTCATATCTGGGCTAAGAGTTGTTGACTCTGTTAGTCGACCATTAAAAATGTATTGTGACAATTCAGTTGTTGTTTTATGGCTAAGGATAATTAGAGAGGAAGTCGAAGTAAACACATCGACATAAAGTATCTATCCGTAAAAGAACGTGTACAAGAAAAGAGTGATCATTGAACACATTAGCACTGAATTGATGATAGCTGATCCCTTGACTAAAGGCGTGCATATTAAAGAATTCAAGGATCATGTATTAAGGATGGGACTTGGTCCTATTATGTAGTACATCCTTTATGTTTTTTCTGAAGCTTTCATTTAGTTGGATTATTTCTCATTTGGAATTATGTACGTACTTACTTTAGTTATTTTGTTGAGAAATATCATTATAGTTTGACCTAGAGTAAACATATGGTTTACTCATTAAGTTAAGTATGAGTGGTGAAAGACTAAGTATATTGTGATACATGTAAGATTAATTCTTGCTCTTAAAGAGGATTAGTCGCCATGATCCGTATATGAAGTCTCTCGTTAAATGGATCAAGTGGGAGAATGTTAGCAATTTTTTCAATAACTAATTTATTTAATTATTAATTAGTCAAAGGAAAAATAAATAAATAAAGTGATCCATTTAGTGGGAAGTTGCAATTGATCAAGGCAACTCCCCATGACTCTCTCCACTTTAGAAAACCACCCCACTTCATCCTATCATGCCAACTACTCTATGATGGCTAGAGTTAGTATATGGAAAATGATAGCAAAAATAAGGATTAAGGTCACCAAATTCACTCTCATATGACAATACATCATCTAAGTTGAAGAGAAGGGTTTGGATCCAAAGTTCTAATCAAGTGATCGTATAAAGCATACTCAAGGATTAAGCTTTCAAATAGCAATGGCTTGAGGTATTTATAATCGATCTCTTTTACTTCCGCTTTTAATTGTAGTATATTCATTTTATTATTAGAATATACATAAAGATAAATTTAGGTTTTACATGATTAGGACATAGCAACTACGGAAGAGATCGAAGAAGCTGCAAATGGATTGGGACCTTATGAAATAGTAAATGCCAGTGAGGCATTACAAGCATCTGGTGAAGATAACTCCATCGGACTTGAACAATGTCTATCAAATAAGCCAGAGGATAGCCATGCTCCAGATTCTTCTTTGCCAGATATATTTTGGGATATTAGTGTTGAAAATCCTCAGCTTGATATACATGAAGAAGCAGTTGTAGCGAACGTCGACATGGAAACTCAGTCAGGTCTTGCAAGTGGATCTGTCAAGTCCACCGACATTAAGCAAGAGAGAAGCCAGCTTCTGGATATGGAGTATAGGAATAAGATTCTTGATGATCTATTTGAGGTATTGGTTTGGCTACCACTAGATAAATTTGGTGATAATAAACTGTATTCAATGCACATTTCTGATAAAACGACTGAAAGAGGTACTAATAGACCCTAATTATGTATATATCCCTGATAAAATAAAATAAGGTATTAATGTGATGAGCCAATGTATGGTCCAGTGTATATCGTGCTTAACTGTAAATATAGTCATGATGCATGTTTGGACAATTCAATAATTTTATCTGTGTTGAAGCTGTTCATAAATGGGAATGCCTCATCACATTCTTATGAGATACCTTTTCTTTACACCTAGTCTTTTTTGGTGAAGACGTTAATTTAGTTTTACGTTGTATTGACAGATCAAAGCATTTTTAAATCAGCGCATCCTGGAGTTGCGAAGTGAAGAAACTTCATCTCTGCAACATCAAGTTCAGGCAGTTGCTCCATTTGTATTGCAGCAGTACACCGCCGATGCCGTTCAAACGATGTTGTCTGATACATCCTCCGCCATTGGTATTCTTGCGGGCCGGAAAACTAGAGACTTGATCATGATTCTCAACTCTAAAAGTGCTACTACTTATAGCTTTTAAAAACTAATAGAAAATCGCCAGTGCAGAATATGTGCGAAGTAGATGAATATAATGCCAAAAATGGATCACTTTACAGATTCTTTCATAGGAACTTTATTGTTTTGTTCAATAATTTTTCTTCCCAAATTGGTACGGAATTGTTGTTCACTCATTTCAATAATTTAATCTGATAATATTTGACAGAATTTTGCAATGTGAAATTTTAAGATTTCTAGACAGACTAGTTACCACCATAGAGGAAAAGAAGCACCATGAAGTTAAACTAAAAGAGAGTTTGAAAGATTTGCCGGGAAGACGCATGGAGTTTCAAAATACATTATCTTCCTCATGGCCAAAACAAGTAAGTTCACTTGCATCATTTTTTTTAAATCGCTTAATGGTTCTCGCCATACAATCAATTTCATTTCAACGATCAAATGGTTCTCTCCATGCATAGGAATTGCATGAAAAGCATGTATCAGTAAATGTAAGCAATGTAAAATACTGTTTCTTGGCATCATGAATGTGAAACACCTATGCACCAAAAAAAGAAGAAGAAAAGAATGTGAAACACCTGAACTACAGTTATGCATTGATGTACTACGCATTGAAAATCTCTTTGCAGTATTGAACATTTCTTGATCAGTATATTGGTTGTTTCCTTTATGTTGTATTTAGGCTTCAAACATACTTCTCGGAAGCTATATGTGGATTTTACCAACTAGTTTAACCTTGAAAACAACAATAACATTTGAAAACACTATTTGTGTTTTCAGGAAGCAGCTCTGGCTAAAACAAGGGAGCTGAAGAAGCTCTGTGAATCTTCACTCTCATCTATGTTTGAGGGAAGGCCTGTCCACGTAATTGGAGAGATTAATACCATGTTGACTAGTAGTGTTACTCCGTAAAAGTAGTGTTGCCTCGCCCACTGGAATTAATATGATAATTTTAAAATAGTTTATCTAGTCATCAGAATAAATTTTTTGAAAAAAATGATATAGCTTTTCCAATCTTTGTGGTATCTTAGTGATGCTAACATATTTGATGATTATTTTCGTTGCAAATCTATTGGAGTGGATAAAAGGAGGGATATACTTTCATGTTTTTCTATTGAAAAGCAGGATTTGGTGCAAGGAATAGAGGCCTAGTGTTCTGGCACAGAGGTTCAAAATTCTGCACCAGAGAGTACTTACATTATTCTTAATGAGGATGGCTTTCTATAATATACTGTATGAGTACCTGAACTTTAACTTTTAGTACTTGCAGTACTCAATAGTAATTCTAATTTCTGATCATTTTGATGATTTATTGGAACCCCTCTCTCTCGCGCCTGAAGCTTCTCTCATGACCTGATTTCTAACCGTTTATTTTTTTTTTTCCTTTTCAACGGCTCCTTTCCAGCCGTTTTCTGGTCTTTTCTAACCGGTTTTTCCGCCGGAGTTCATGTTTCAAACTTAGTTATGGAGGTTCATCGATTCTTTTAAGGACTCACAATATGTTACAAATCAAAATCACACCATAAATCATACTCACACTGTGAGATAATAAAATCTGAAACACACGTGTTTAAAAAATATTGGAGAAGTAACAAGCTATCATGAGACGAGAAACACTGGAACAAAGTCTTTTGAAAGCGTTGAATTGACAGCTGCAAAATCTTTAAAGTGATCCTGACAGTATTAATTCATGACCGACACATAGGTTGCGGGAAAGTAAGGCACACTGCACAAAACAGATAGCCTTGCTGCCTGACTTACACGTAGGTAGCGGGAAAGTAAAGTGCACTGATCAAGACAGACAGCTTTAATTGCTCGACTGACAACAGGTTGCGGGAAAGCCTGATACAATAAAGAGTAATAATGAGTATTGATGCATGACTGACACGTATAGACTCTCTAAGAAGCGGAACGCAAAGAATTAAAACATGACGAATCACTTTAAATAGCTACTTTAAATAGCTACGTGTCTAACATGCCATGATTCAAGTAAAGTTGCAACAGTCATTCCAATCCAAAATAATAACTTTACTATAAAGACCGCAGGAGAAGTGTGGGATAATCCGTAAGAAACTATGGGAAACAGGCAGTACGCAGGCTAAGACTTGCGGAAGGAACAATCAGACCGCGCTGGAATTGCAAATAGGCTTTGCGGAACTACACAGTGCACCAAGAATGGATAAGAATAAATATGTGGAAAGGTAGATTGGTGGGCTCCATCAACTAAGCTATAAATACCAACCTCATTAACAGGGAAAGGGGTTGGAAAATCAAAAGGGAAATTAGACTGAAGTCAATGAAGTAATAGCAAAGGGCTTAGGTATGAAATTTATGTAATTGTTTTAGTTCATTTGATTCATGATTAACATGATTATGATTTATATGAAGTCATCACATTAGTATAGATTATTTCTATTTTCTTTTCTTCTGTAGAAATGTTAATTTGATCATACCAATGGATCCAAACTATTTATTTTTAGATGTAAATAGTTTTGTTGATTGAATCACATAAAGTCTTCTGTCATTCCATTTTACTTTGATAACTTTGTTTTTACTTTTAAAATGTTATGGTGAAGCGATTCAGGATAAGAAAATGTATTTTGTTGGAGTTTATACACTTTTGGTTGTGATCCCAAAGATGTCAGATTTTTGGTAATCACAATTTGGCGCTAGAAACATGGACGAGTAAAGAATTTATTCTACCTGACAAAATTTTGTTGTTAAAATATTGAGTCATATTTTATTTAAAAAAATTCTATTTAAAGAGCAATAATTTAGGTTCATATGAAAAGGTTGAAAAATATGGTTTTTTCTAAAACTAGACGGTTGATGAATATATAAATTTGGTTGTTATGATTAATTTTCTTTATTTTTCACCATTTTATACCATATTTCTCAAATTCAAGAAATGTTCACTTAGCAACATGTCAAATTTATTAGGTCCTTGATTTTTGTTTCCAACTAAATTTTTGATACTGTGATAATATGTACCATTTGGTTTCAACCAAATTGTGTTGCAAATATATTGAGAAGGATAAAATCTTTTGAAACACATAATTCATTACTTGAGCTCTTTTAGAATACTGGACAAGAAATTCCTACACCAACACGAGTTTGAGTTCAGAAGAAATTTTATCACCACAAAAGTACATACAAACGAGGACAATGTCACAAAGAGGCGTGTAGGATCAAGATGCCAATTCAGGAAATCAGGATAGTAATGCTATAGGAGTTGCTCAACAAAAAGAAATACCGAGAAGATCACAAGAGCAATGACCCAGTAATGACCACATAAGTGATTCTGAAGCCCACCCAACTAATCGTTCATCTCAAGAAAGTTCTCAAAACAGTATTGATCATGTTCAACAGTTAATGGAAGAAATGAATACAATGCGAAAGGAACAGCGAGTTTGTGCGGAACAAATTGCATTGTTGACCAGAGAAAATCAAGCACTTAAAGAAAGAGTCCAACACGGTGCGGAACCGTCAATAACTAAAACACAGGTACAACAAGCAAGCTCCAGCAGACCTGCACGAAGAAGAACGAAGGTTAATAGAGATCAAAGAGTAATGGTGGTGCAACTCTTGAGTCAACAAAATGAACCAGACAAATTAAATTTTGATGGATCAAGGTTGCATAACGACAGGTGGAAAAAATACTATGAGGATATGGAACAAATGCGGGAAGAAATTAAAAATTTAAAGAATAAAGAAGGTAGAAGATTAGAGGAAGTGTTAAAAGAAGCCCGAAGGACACCATTGGCACCACACCTGGCATATACATCAATACCGCACAAATATAGTGTTCCCCTTTTCGAATGTTACGACGGAACGAAAGACCCAACGACTCATTGAAATATTACAATCGTTGTATGACATGTTGGGAACAAGATGACGTTGTTATGTGCCGGTTTTTTCCTTCGAGTTTGAAAGGAATAGCTTTGGCGTGGTATGACAATTTACCAGAAGGGTTGGTAAATTCTTATACGCAGTTGACCCGCAAGTTCTTGGAAGCGTATATGTAAAATCGGCCCGCAGATGCAAGGATGAATAAGTTGTATTCACTTGCCTCCTTAGCATAAGAAACCATTCGAGATTATACAGATCATTGGAAAACGATCTTCCAAGCAATTGGGGATGTAACTCCAGAGGTTGCGATCAATAGTTATAAGTGGGGAATCGCCAACTCTTTATAGATATCCATAATACAAATCCAAAAACCAAAGGAGATCTCAAAGATATCATTGAAAAATGCACAAGATTGCAAGACATTCAGAGGAAACATCCGAGAATAATATAACCACCACAAAGGAATGAAAAAAGGGTCAATTCAATAGAACCATCGTCCGGAACCGGAAAGAGGTTTACGGGAAAAGATCTGAATAATAAATCAAAGCGAACAAAGATGGACGAAAGAAGAAAGTTTATCCAACAATTTGAGGAATAAATCTTTACTAAACTCAATATTCCTTATTCTGAAATTTTAAATGCAATAAAAAATAGACCAGATTTTCATTGGCCACGAACAAAAGAACAACAACCTGAGCATACACAAAATTCAAAAAAGAGTACTGTGAATACCATTGTTATCGGGGCCATTCCACAAAACGATGCAAAAATTTAATAATGCAGGTGCAAAGGTTAATTGACGCGGGGGAATTAAAAGAATTCATTCAAACAACTGATCCACTACCAAGGCTTAATAAGGGAAAAGCAATAAATATTCCTCAAAATAATCAAACTATAAACATGATCATATATTCTGAGCCAGGCCAATCATCCATGAGTGCAGTGATAGGTGCATAAATCAAACATTTTAAGTAGTTTTTCCTGACCCTTATTTGCTATATTTGAGTGAATTACTATGTATTATTATTACTTTCGAAGTTTAGTTATCCTTTCAGGTTACAGTTCAGAAACCCGCAGAATGGAGCTGTATGAGAAGAATTACCGAGGAGCCAGTAAAACTCTGCTTAATTTAGGCCTTTCACCCTCCACAGTGTAAGAAATTGAATTATGAAGCCAACGGAGAAAGAACGAGGTCATTCTGATCTCGTATGAGGAAGTTATGGGCAAAGCCACATGGTGGCAAATTAGCTTGTGCCGCTAGCGCCCAGGCGCTAAGTTGGCTGAACCGCAAGTGCTAAGGTGCTAAGTGGCTTGTTGGAGGTGCTAGATTGGTTTGATGGGCTAGTGGCTAGCCTTGGTGGAGTAGTAGCTAGCTTGGGGAAGTCATATGGGATTAGGAAAGAATTTGGAGTTGATATATCTTGTTGGAGTGAATAAGGAAACTTAGCACATTTCATAGTTCAACTAGGATTCTAAAGTGGCTAACTCTAGTTCTATAAGGAGAACTAAACTATCTCGTGGCAAGCCTTTTGGTGAGATAGCTATATCACATATTGTAGGTCCAAGGGATTTTGGGGGTCAGGTTTACTATACAAGGCAGGACACAAGTCTATTCACGTAAGGAAAGCTAAAAACGCAAGGATTCTCGGTTGGGCTGGAATTTCCCTCACTATAAGAGGGAGAAGTTGGCTAGCAATAAAAGATCATCTAGCTCACGTTTTCATACAGGATATTAGGTTTGAGGAGAAGAAAGGAGGCGCAAGAACACAGCAAAGGAAAAGGGGACAGCGCATCTTGAAGGCTGGCCACTTTTTCATACAGGCGATTCTGCAGAAACAATTCTTCGCTATCTTTCCGGGTTTGATTGTATCTTTTAATTATTTTCCATGGGTTTTGAGAAACCCATGATGAGCTAAACCATTTATATTGTTTAGGGATGTAATCTGAAGTTCGAAAACATGTTTATTAATTGAATGGCGCATATCTCATGATTTCATGTTATTTTTAATATCGTTCATGTTCTACCGAATATAGTGTTATATATGATTGATTGCTGATTTATTTGAGTTGCAAATCAGGTAAATAAGTATTGATATCTACAACTAAACTGGAGTCTGAGAGTCGATTCTGTCGAGGGACTCCGGTTACAAGTAGTATAGCATATTTGTTAACGATACTTAAAATTGCCATGCAAGTATGTATAGAAGCTTGACCTAGGTTAAATCCGAGTGGTGCTTTACGCCGGGTTGCTTAGAATAACCTCAACTCACAAAGACCATTGCTATCATTGGGTTGAACTCGAGTGGAGTTACTCACTCAGGTTACCCGGTGCTAAGAATTCTAAAAGTGGCGCTTTGTGCTTTTTGATGATATTAGGAGTTTTGCCGAAGTAGACGAGATAACTAGCTACTTTAGGGTTTTTGGTATTACTAATGCATGAATGTTGAGTATGCTTTGATTGATAACATGTTGGAAAACGGACGATGAATTCTCTAACCAATGCTTATCTCCTTGATACACGTTTTTATTAATCTGCTTTAGTTTGCTTTAGTTTAATTTAGCTAAATTCACAACATAAAACCCCCCCTTTTTACTTACGTGACTGAAAATAAATCATAATCACTGCCTCTCTGTGGGAACGAACTTGTTCTTATTTGCTATACTTAAATCTATTTTGGAAGAGTAAGAACTCGATTATTTTGGTTGATTACGACACGACCATGCAGCGATCAATATCAAATTGCATAAAAGAGTCCGCAATCATGAAGTCTTCAAGGTTGCGGGAAGAGTTACTGAATCATGGGAAGGATGGATGGCGTCCCCATTAACTTTTTCTGCAAATGTGGTTGATCAAGAGGTTGAAATCCACAACGATCCATTGGTACTTACACTGCCTGTATCAGGATGGAACATAAGGAAAATTCTTATGGATGGGGCAGTTCCCTAAATGTGTTGTTTTATGATACCTTTCGAAAAATGGGATTAGAAGATGGTCAGTTAACTCCTTCTTGCTATACAATTTATGGGTTTAATGGATTAGCTTCAAAACCAAAAGGGGAGATCTTGCTTGATGTTGCGGCAGGTCCGATAAGTATTTTGACGAAATTCAGTATAGTGGAAGCTCCGTCTCCATACAATGCCATCGTCGGTAGGCACTGGGTTTATCAGTTAAAAGGAGTAACCTCAACATACCACCAATACTTGTGGTTTCCAACACCACAAAGAGAAATGGAGATAAGAGGAGATCAAAGTGAAGCAAAATCTTGCATCCTAGCTGAAGTTCGTATGAATGAAGAATGACAACAGCAACAACAAAACAATAAAAAGGAACGCAAAATGAAGTCAAAAGAAGATTCCCTAGACCAGTATATGAGTCAGATTGATGGGAAACAAGCGATGAATGAAACAAGTGAAAATGTTGAAGAAAAATGAAGCACATCAAAAGAAGATCAAGGGAATCATCCAGCATAGCAACCAAAGGGGGCTCCCACTTTTTTAGAAGCTCCCAAACCCACATTTACCCCGATAGAGGAAACCAAAATTGTTAATATAGCAACAGAAGAGTTTCCCAAGCTAATAAGGATTGGGATGTTGATGGAGATGGAAAGGGAGCGAAATTTGATCTTATTACTTCGATATTTTGAAGATATATTTGCATGGAAAATGGAGGACATGCCAGGTATTGACCCAAATATTATACAACACGAACTGCGTATACACCCCGATGCCACACCTTTTTGGCAACGTATACGTAAAGTCGCGCTCGAATACCATGAGTCAGTAGAGAATGAATTAAAAAAGCTCATGGATGCGGGATTTATCCGAGAGGTGTGATACCCGACTTGGATCTCTAACATGGTGATTGTACCAAAGAAGAATGGAGGTGTTAGAATTTGCATAGACTTCACCAATTTGAATAAAGCATGCCTGAAAGATAGTTATCCACTCCCCAGGGTATAACCAGATCGCACGACTTGGTAGATGATGTAATTTTAATATAGTGGTAAAAAGAGATTCGTTTCTCGAACTTGTGAAGGTAACGATTTTAGAAAATATTATACTTAACCTAAACTAATAAAAATCAGGAAAATAAACTAGAGATGATTTTTAGAAAATATGGGGAAAACCAGGAATCAGGAATCAGTTATTTCTAACAATTTATGTGATTAATCGAGTAATTCTTTTAAATAAATTAAGCTCAAATATTGCCAAAAATATGTTTCCTAAAAGAATAATGTAAATCCTAAGCATGGGACATCAAGAGTAATTAACTAAGCATGACCCATCAAAAGAGAACACAACTATTTAATAAAAACCATTTTTTTCTAATTTAAATCCATGCAAATAATAATAAAAGAATTATAAATAATTAATTAAACATAGACTTACCACATAAAATTGAGAGATAAACCTCCTCCATCATCCCAGTAAATAAACTTAGCCCATGGAGAAGAAAACTTGCTCAAAAGATCTTTTCATTGCTCAAAAAGTTGATTACAAGGTGAAATAATAGTGCAACAGCTGAACAGATACGTTTATAAGTGTTACAGAACAGGGTTCAGCCGTTACAGAAGTGTTTCTAAGCAACAAAGGTTTAAAAGAATAGGCAACAGGAGCAGTTTGAATCAGCAACAGTTATAAGTGTGGCTGAGTCGTCTTCTCAGACGGTGGTAGATGAAGAACAGCACCGGCGGTGACCGGATTGCTGTCCAGTTCCGGCCAAACTCCGGTGACTCCGAAAATCAATCTCTAGGCTTCCCCCCTTGATTTCTTCGGCTTCTCTTCATATATATAGGGTCTACAAACCCTAGGGAGAGTTCTAAACCTAATAGAACTCTTTAAAATCTATCCAAATCTTCACAAATCCGATTCCAAGCCGGAATCCATTTTTCTGTCCAAATTCACGATTGCGCAATATTTTCCGGCGTAAATCACTCCAAATCGATGTGTTTAATCTTGTGTTGAACTCTTGTAGCTTTTGGAACAAATTGGAATCGAAAACAACCCATTTTTCACGTTGATTCGGTTGACAGCAGTTTCACTTCGTGTTCCCGATGAGTTGGGCCGATTCAGCCGAGTTGACCCGCTGAGTTGGCCGATCCAACCCGTTCCGATCCTGGGGGTGCCCCCAATCCAAAGTGTGGGTGCCTTAATCCATTTTCCCGGGTGCCTTTAACACTTTTTGAGCCAATTTTTCCACAAATCTTTATTCTTCTAATGTACCTACAAAAGCATAAAAACACGTAATAGACGCAAGATCGAATACTAACTCACTAGAAATTAAGGTGCAAATTAGACACTAAAATGTGTCTATCAGTAGACGATGTTGAAGGTCATGAAGCATTGTCCTTTATGGATGGACAATCAGGGTATAACCAGATCGCACTAGCTGAAGAAGATCAAGACCACACTGCATTCTTTACTCCATGCGGTTTGTATTGTTACACCAGGATGCCATTCGGATTAAAAAATGCCGGAGCAACATATCAACGGCTGGTTGACGTAATTTTTAAACCATGGATAGGACATACTCTGGAAGTTTATGTGGATGACATGTTAGTAAAAAACAAACTTGCAACAAATCATTTACAAGATTTGAAAGGGATATTTCAAGCCTTGCGGAAATATAGAATGAAGGTCGATCCTGATAAGTGCATCTTTGGGGTCACTTCAGGGAAGTTTCTGGGATATTTAGTTACTAAAAAAGGAATCGAAGTTGATCCTGCAAAAGTTCAAGAAATAGTAGACATGCCATCTCCAAGGAATGTTAAAGAAGTTCAGAAGCTAAATGGATATTTAGCCGCATTAAGCAGATTTATTGCAAGATCATCGGAGAGATGCAAACCCTTTTTTGATGTTTTAAAAAAGAAAAATAAATTCGAATGGAATGAGAAATGTGAGCAAGCTTTTCAAAATTCTAGCCTTATATATTGCGGCAACCGAAGACGCAGTAAGTGCGGTGTTAGTCCGGACCAAAGAAAAGATTGAAAAGCCAGTTTATTACATTAGTAAGACTTTGAACCCTGCAGAAAGAAATTATACGAAAATTGAACAATTAATCTTGGCACTGGTGTTTGCTACCCAAAAACTACGTACATATTTTCTGACACATTATGTGCGGGTTCCAAGCAAAGCACCATTGGAGTCAGTACTAAAGAATGCAGGAAAAGTCGGAAGAATATCAAAATGGAATCCACAACTCGATAAATTCAACATATTATTCGAATTACAAACTGCACAAAAGTCGAAAATTTTGGATGATTTCCTTGCGGAATTTCCGCTAGACGATAACTTCGAAATTCAAGGTTTGCCCGGAATTTAAAAATGAACAGGTTTCATCTTTCATTTCCTAATTTTATTGACATTGGTTACTTATTATTTTATGATACAAAATTTCAAGGTCTACCCGGAATTGAAGATGGTGACCTTCAAGATATCTTGAATTCTGTAAATCCCAAAAGATGGGAAGTATTTGTTGACGGAGCCAGGAATAAAGAAGGTGCTGGAATTGGAATCATAGTTACAACTCCTACATGGGATAGAATGGTACATTCATTCTGCATCGAGTTCGATGAACATACAAATAATATAGTGGAATATGAAGTTGTGGTTCATGCCCTCAGACTTATCATTGAGTTAGGGATAAGCGATGTCCGACTCACAATTAATAACTCGACAGGTTGAATTAAGATATCAAACGTATGATGAAGACTTGATAGAATATAAAAATCTTGTGCAAAGACTGGCGCTTCAGATTCCAAATATAACCTTTCGGCATCTATCCTGAGATAAGAATCGACATGCTGATGCATTAGCATATATTTCTTAAATGATAAAGGATCGAAATACAACATCGGTAAAAATTGGGCGTATTGATGAACCATCAATCAAGTTGTGGGCAGTTGAAAATATGCAAGAACAAATGGAGAAAGATATTGAGACGTAGCTATCCAAAATAAAGGAAATTTCCCGCACAAAATAGAAAATCACCAAACAGAAGAAGATTGGAGAGTTTCGGTCCATCAATATTTGCGAAATGGAATATTGCCCGTAAATTCTAAAGAAGAATGGAAGGTGCAATCAAGATCTGTAAATTATCAGTTGCGGGATAGAATTCTTTACAAAAAGTCTTTTTTGGGACCGTTACTTCGATGTTTATCACGAAAGGAAGGGATACGAATCCTCAAGGATATACATTATGGTGATGCGAGAAATCATAGCGGAAGACGATCACTAGCTTTAAAGGAAAAGACGCAAGGTTATTATTGGCCATTTATGCATAAAGATGCGGAAAACATGGTAAGAAGGTGTGAAGAATGCCAGCGTTATGCAAAAAAGATAAAAGCTCCCGCAACAGAACTTAATTCGGTGCTCATCCCTTGGCCATTTGTAAAATGGGGATAGACATTGTTGGACCATTGGTAGAAGGAACTAAAAAGAGAAATTATTTGACTGTAGCCACTGATTATTTCACTAAATGGGTTGAGGCCAAAGCTCTTGCACATATTAGAGATACCGATGTTTTTAAATTCATATTTGAGAATATAATCTGTAGATTTGGAATTCCGGTGGCCATAGTCTCGGATAATGGACAGCAATTACAAGGAAAAAATATTGATATGCTTTTTGAAGCATTTAATATTCAAAAGAATAAGTCTACTCCGCTTTATCCGCAAAGCAATGGGCAAGCTGAAGCAACAAATAAGACAATTGCCATTAATCTAAAGAAAACTCTTGATGGTCACCTTAAACGGTGGTGTGAACAGCTTCATAATACATTATGGGCATACCGTACAACTAGAAGAGAATCCACTGGAGAATCACTATTTCTTCTTACTTACGGAACGAAAGCAGTTATTCAAACGGAAGTCATTCTACTCACTACAAGAACAGAGCCGTGGGAGAAAAATTTAAATTCAGATTTTATGTTGGAAAAGTTGGATGATCTAGAAGAAAGAAGAGAAGTTACACTTCAAAAAATGGAGAATTATCAAAGGAGACTGACAACAGAATAAAGATGCGGAATTTTATAGAAGGACAATATGTTCTGAGGCAAATCCCGGAATACCAAAGAGATAAAGCAGCGGGAAAATTTGCACCTACGTGGGGAGGACCTTATATTACACAAGGCATTGCAGGACAAGGATTGTACCACTTGCGAAATATAGATGGAGGAATTTTGCAACATCCTTGGAACGCCCAATATCTCAAACCCTACTATCCTTGATCCATAATGCAATTGTGCAATATATATATATATATATATATATATATATATATATATATATATCCAAATAGGTAATGCATATTAAATGCAATCTTCCTAAAAGATCCAGATAAGTATCTATGACTATGAGATTTATCAAAACAGAGATGTTTAACATCGTATTGGTTTTTATATCAGGTACTCTCCACTTCGGGAATTGCTCACAGGTAGCAATACGATAATACGACAATCCGAGTTCATATTAGGTAAAGCTACAAATGTAACCTCTCTAAGAAAATCCATATGAATGTCTATGAGTGTATGACTATTGGGTCTTTCGCCAACAGGGGTGCCTAATGTGATTCTAATTGTTGTATCTTTCTTCATTTTAGGAGACTTTCGGGACCGCATCCTAACTTCCTCCTGGCCCGAGTGGAGTTAGACATGTGCTACACCCATAATATAACACAAGTTATAAAAACAGCCTTGCGACTAAAGTAAATTACACTCATACAATAAATTGATAATTAATATATATTCAAAATCTGTTTTGTAGGAACAAAGTTACAAGGAAAATGAAAAAGCAACTGCAATAAAGGAATCAAGAAGAACAAAACAACAAAAAGAAAGCTAAGAAGTAGGAGTGGTGCCTTTGAAGGGAGGATTGTTTGGAACATCTCGGCGCTTATAAACTGTTGTAAATCCATCAGCTTCTACTCTATCAAGAGTGTTATTGACTGTTTTTGCAATTTTAGCTTTAGCTTCGACTCTTAACCATTCAATATAAGCTTTTCTATTTGCAATTTCCACCTTGAATTGAGTTATTGCAATTTCACATATTTGGATTCTATTTTTCAAAAAGTTTATTTTCCCTCTTTTGGTAGCTAAATCCCGAACAAGGCTTTCGTTCTTCAAAGCCTCATGCTTTAGAGTCTCTTCAATACTCTTAACTTTGGAAGAAGAAAGTTCAAGTTGAGCTTGCGCTTTATCGGCTTTTGTGGAGGCAAGATCAAGCTGAGCTTGTGCTTCCTTAACCTTAACATAAGATAGCTCAAGTTGTTTATTGAGTTCTTCAATCCTAGAAGTTGCGGCACCAAGCTCTCCCTCAGCCTTAACAGCTCTTGCTGTTGCATCCTTAAAAGTTTCTTCAAAACCTGAAATTAAAGTAACGAATTAATTAATAACGGAATAATATTAAATTTTGAGTTTGCGATCAAATAAGATAACTCTTGCGAGGGATTCAAACTCTTCTAGCTCACGACCCATGGCATCTTTCGTAATATCAAGGAAATCATATTCTTCTGAAAGCTTGCTGTAATTGGCTTTGAGTTGTTCAAGATGTTGTTGACACTGAGATAACTCTGTTTCATTATCCCGCAAATGGTTTAATTTAGATGTGCATTTGGCCATTTCTTTGTGTAACCGGAAAATATCGCTCTCGCGATGAAAAACAGAATCATATAAGTTTAGAATTGTAGTTTGAGCATCCGAAAGGGCTTTTCGCATGGCATAAGCCTCTGCAGTAGAGTTTTCTCTGTCTTCAATAAGCTGAGCGATATATGAAGAATGTTTTGAATGATGATACGAATCAAAGTGGGAAAATCCCGAAAGGATATTCTGCCGTTCTATGAAAAGCTTGCGGTTCTCTTCTTTTAATTTTTCGGACATTGCCCGTGCTTCAGAAACGCAACCTGTGTGTGTTGAGATCAAGTCCATTTTTCGGACATTGCCCGGTTCTCTTTTATGTTTCTCTAAGTGATTTGGTGGGGCCTAGTATCAAATTGTTATCGCCGCCAGGATGAAATAGAGTGTTGAGATCAAGTCCATTTTAAATCCTTTGATGGGGTATGCTTAGAATAGCCAGGTATTATTTGTGGACCTATAATTAGTTTCATACAATTTTCTCGCTAACGCAATTTTATGGTGTATGCTTAAGACTAGGGCTTTTTGATGCACCATGCTTAGGGCGTCCGAGTGATATTTGCGACTCTAAATATTCATGAGTTATGTTTCACTTCAGTAATTAAATAGAAATAGTGGTGGATACTGAAAATCCTGGTTACTTACTCTCTCTGCTTAATTATTTTATTAGTTTAGTTTGTTTTATTGTTTTATTAATTAATATAAAAATCCAAAAATATTATCCTTGATTAGTTGATTAGAGATATTAATTGCAGTATTTCCCCACTCTCTGTGGGTTCGACGCGTACTTGCCGTTGTCTACTAGTTAGACGCCGTGCGATTGCGGTTATTTATAGAGGGTAATATAAAATCCCATCAATTTTTGGAGCCGCTGCCGGGGAGCGGTTTTGGAATATTGTAATTAGTATTTTTGATTTTCTAATCGTAGTTTAGGTTTTATTTTTTATTTTGTATATATTTTTATTTTATTTTTATGTAGTTCTTTTTGACTAGTTTGGTGTTTTAGAATTTTATTTCAGGTACATTTTGGGTTGCTCCTTGTCGTCTAGCTCAACAAAATTCGTCTGCTGTAAAATATTCACAGGTTTCTGGCTTGTGAGTTATATATTGAACGATTTGGACAGGTTGGACGCTCTTACCCTAAATTGTGAATGTTGATACGAGGTACTAGTACTGCTTATCGAAGTGGGAAAATACTTAGTTGAGTTCTTTGAACTCTTCCGTTCCAATTATAAGGGTAGGATCAATTATTTATTTTTATTTTATTTTATTTTGTATATATGGAGTCTGTTTGCATAATTGATTCTAGCACAAACAATATTAGTGATCCGTTAGAGGCTTGCTTGGCCCATTTTGGAACCTACTACAATGAGGATATGCATTTAGAAGAAGTTAATGAGTTGTTAGATTTTGTACCCGTTTTGGATTATGGAAAATGGCAACGTAAACCTGGTAATGATGTATGTGTTAATTCCGATGAAACTTTAGTTAAGTTTAACGACTTAGAATTTGTTTCTAAACCCCTAGACTTCCAACAGTTACCTAATCTAGGGTTAGAATATGTGCTTCAAAAGTTTTGTTGGATCACTTTGCATCCAAATACCCAGAGGACTTGCCTATTCCTGACACTGTGCATGAACCAATCAGTGCTTCCCCAAAATTATCCCCATATTATGTTCTTTATGCACTTCCCAGTGTATTAAAAAAAAGGTTTGGGGGTAATTCATTCTTTTTGATAGTTTCAGTGTCACCGTGTCACAATAATATAATTGTGAAACCATCATTTGTATATATTGTATTTTGGGTTGATCCCCAAATTTTCAGGTTATTAGTATATGGGGATTCTTTCTGTACATATCCAGTAGGTAGATTATTTTCTTTTAAGCTTTTTATTTATTTTTATTTTTAGTGTTCTTTGTTATTACTATCGTTTGATGTGTATTACAGAGAATACTGCTTTTCTTGCGTCAATCAGGTGAGACGTTCCAATCCCTTCTCTTTAATTTACATTTGTTTCTCTTAATTATATTTATTGCATACCATTCTAGGTTGCACAGTTTGAAACATTGAGGACAATGTTAAAATTTAGGTTTGGGGGTAGAGTTTCTGAAAATTGATGCCAATAAAGAAACCCCGAGATTTAGAAACATGTGAATGATTCAGGGTGACACTAACCATTCTAGGTAGATGGAAACATAGCTATTTTCTATAGGAATTGGTATGCCCAACTAAATGGTCTATTCATATCTGAATGCACTCAGGTGTTAGAAATAACATGATAATCATTGAACAAGCATATCTCGGAATCATCATAATCATATCACTTTCTATTTTTATTTTTACAATTTTATGTTTCTCTAAGTGATTTGGTGGGGCCTAGTATCAAATTGTTATCGCCGCCAGGATGAAATAGAGTGTTGAGATCAAGTCCATTTTTAATTCTTATTCAAAAATAATAAAAAAAAAAAAATGATGAAACTTGATACTTTGATAGCAATATGTGTGTGTTTTCCCTGTCTCCGTCACCTAAGCAAGCGTGGAATGCAGGATCCATGGGAACTATCATGTAATCTGCTGAAAAGGAGCATGCGCTTAGATTCAAAAGATCTAATCATGCAGTCATAAAAAAAATGAAAGAAAAAAAAAAAAGGAAAAAAAGGAAAAAAGATATGTATATAAATAATAATAATAAAAATAGGATTCATCCTGGCACTGACCTTCAGACAGATATGGGAAACACCGTTCACCTTAGTCAACATATGCACCATTCGTTACTTCTATTTTCATCTTCTAATCTATCCCTGTGTTTGAATTTGATTGATTTCGAGCAATGTGAATTATATCCAATTTTGGATGTTCAATGATTATTTGAGTAGAGTTGCATTTTTATATGAATTTTAGTACGCTGAGTGCAAAATCGTGTACAACAATTGGATTCATACAAGGTAATAATTCTTATAGTCGCAGAATTTAGTACGCCAACTAAATAGCTTGTTTAGTGTCTATCCTAAATCGTTCACATGTAGTTAAAATTCGGAGTACATGTTTTGTGGGTAAACCTCTTGTAAACCCTCACGAGACAAAACTCGTCCGCTAAGGCCACTTAGGGGTTTAAAGGCTTATTACATATGCTAAATGTAGTCGCGATTCCTGCGAAAGTGAGTTAGGATTTTTATTCTTTTTATATTTGTTTTGCTCGAGGACTAGCAAAATATAGGTTTGGGGGTATTTGGTTAGCACATAATTTATACATTTTTACCACTTAATCTATTTTTGTTACTGCTTGAATTTGTATTAATAATATATTTTTATTCGTTTAACAGGTGATATACATAAAATTCGAAGTTACGAATAAAACATGACTAAATGGAGTGAGTTGGCTGGAATATTGACTATTGATGCAGTTGTGTCCGGTGCATGATATCAAAGAGAGTAGGTTGTTTATGCGACAAAGCCTATACACATGCAAGAAAGGAGCAGACAACATATAGTAGGCTGTTGAGTTGGTACATCACACACGTGAAGAGGATAGCGTGAGAAGACTTAGCCTGATGCTTATAGCCTGTCAAGTGTGGTGTCTACTAACTTGTACGGCTTGATAAGAAGACTCTAGGCTAATAAAAGAAGTGATGTGATGTGCTCTTTTTGTGTTGGCTGATGTACAACTCGGTAAAAGAGAGGTGGTTTGCTTGGATTAAGTGAGAAGAGTAGGATAGTGACGTTTGGAGTACTTTTGATGTGGAGAAAACAGGAAGCTACAACCAATTTTAAGTAAACACAAAGTGTACAGGCTATTACTAGGTCTGTTTTAAAGTGAAAACAGGACCTAGAGAAGAAGGCTAGTGGGTGTAAGTACGGCTAGTCTAAGCACATGGAGGTGAGACATAAATAAGTGGCTAGAAAGGACAGTAGGAAGTAGACGTGACTCGGCTGAATTGGTGTGCGTCAGGTGAAGGCTAAGAAAAGGACGGAGAGAGATTGGAAGAAGGTGGGGCTGTCAGGTGATGTTTCTTATTGATGTGGGTCCTGCCAGCACTTGAAGGAATTATGGACGTAGGCTAGGGTAGGAGCTAGATCTAGGGTTGACGGCGACTTGCGAAGCTATAAAAGAAATAGACAGAGACGGATTTGAAGGGGGAACATGAGCTTTTTAGGGTTCAGTTTTGGAGGAGGCGTGTACAGGAGTTCGGTGGGGAAGTCTGCGGCTGTTTTCTTCTGAAGGGAGGACAGTTGGGTAGTTTGACTGTACAGGAGCAGTAACGGGTTTAATCTTCTCCTCTACTTTTCTTAATGATTTTTATGGGTTTTAAGAAACCCATCTCCATGTTCTAATTAATTTGTAACTAGGGTTTAATGTTGAAACCACTTAAAGTTTAGATCAATTGAATCGATTTATTTGATACAGACCATTCTGATTTGGATAGATTAATTTCATGATTTTGAATTATAGAATTTCATTAAACAATTGTGACGTCTTTTGATGGTACATGCTTGACCTAGGTTTTTGATGTTCCATGCTTCTGGTAAACAGTTGTTATTTTGAAAATTTACTTGTTGCAAATATATTTGCCTACATATTTGATATTTCATGCTTGGGTTAAATCCTTTGATGGGGTATGCTTAGAATAGCCAGGTATTATTTGTGGACCTATAATTAGTTTCGTACAATTTTCTCTCTAACGCAATTTTATGGTGTATGCTTAAGACTAGGGCTTTTTGATGCACCATGCTTAGGGCGTCCCAGTGATATTTGCGACTCTAAATATTCATGAGTTATGTTTCACTTCAGTAATTAAATAAAAATAGTGGTGGATACTGAAAATCCTGGTTACCGACTCTCTCTGCTTAATTATTTTATTAGTTTAGTTTGTTTTATTGTTT
>JAJJMC010033691.1:5355698-5378382 GCA_023531435.1 Papaver californicum | reverse complement strand
TTAATTAATATAAAAATCCAAAAATATTATCCTTGATTAGTTGATTATAGATATTAATTGTAGTATTTCCCCGCTCTCTGTGGGTTCGACCCGTACTTGCCGTTGTCTACTAGTTAGACGCCGTGCGATTGCGGTTATTTATAGAGGGTAATATAAATTCCCATCACCTTTATCATCCAGCGGCTCAGTCTCCGACTCAATTTGCGACTATAAAAATAAAAAGAAAAAAAAAATTTACTATCAAATGAAAACTATACTCTAAGTAATACATTTATACTCAAGCAAAACTACGTAACTCGCTGAAAAGAGCGAACTTGAAATCAAAAAAATTTAATATGTAAGGGCAATAACCATTTAAACGAGTGAGAAGGTCGTACACTACACTATTTGAAGCAGACCCGAAGTCCCTGGGACCTTCAATAAGGAGAGGGGTGCGATACCATTTATAGTCGTGATCTTCCCGAACTCTTTCCCTAAGAGAAATCATTGTTCCCTGAACATACTTCAGTTCTCTTTGTCAATCTCCGATAGTAAACGGAACCCCTTCCCACCTCTGCGGTTTGGGTCAACACTCTAATTCTTGTAGTTCTTGGCGGAAACATTGCCCGCATACGTGGCATAGAAATTTGCCACTGTATAATATTTGCTTAACCTAATGTCCGGAACGTAGCATGTAAACCTGGTCCGTCCTTGGCTACGTAAGCTGCATTCATCAAGTATTCTCCACCAATTTCCATTGTATTGCGCAACTGATTGCACTAAGCCTTGGTGAGATTGATTACGACTCGCAAGGACTTCAAATTGATAAGGATTCTCTTTTTGGTACAAGGGAAGCAGTAAGCCCGCATCTATAGCTCATGCGGGAATTAATAATTTATCATTGGTATATTGAAAACCCTCTATCATTGCCAGGGAAATTTCATCGGAAGCACAATCGAAAAAGGAGACTTTGAATCCTTCTAGACCATGGATCCTTTTAAACTCTTCGAGATCCATAGACCTGAAGCTACAACTTTTACGAGCCCGCTTGTCTTTAGGAACAGGATTATTCACTGCTTGGACACTTGCGGGCCTTGCAGGTTCCGAAGGATGACTCCTCTATACAGGATAACGGAATGGCATCCTGTGTAAAGGGTTGATCATCTTGACGAGAAGCATCATCAGGAACTCGAGCTTTACCTTTTCCAGCCATGAAAGATTTCTATCTACACAGGGAAGAAGGAAAAAATAAGATTACTAAAGAAATCAGGAATCATGTCAGAATAACCAATCGTCAAAAGAAAATTAAACCACTTCACAATCATTGTTCGTTCTAATAAGTAATAAACAGGTAGGGGTATCAAGCAAACACATAAAAGAATAAAAGCAAAGGAATAACTTACAGAGGAGTAAAATAGTCTAAGAAGAATACTTTGATAATAGCAAAGACTGGATCCCGATGAGAGAATTTCGAATTGCAGAAGTTGAGAAGAATGAAAACATATTGAAGAATCTTTGAAAAGCTTGAAGGAATGAAAAGTGCTGCAACTTTAAGAAGAAGAAGACAAAAGGTGTAAAGAATTGAATGAAGAAAATATTTGGTATTAAATAGGAGAAAGCTGAAACTGACGAACCGTCAAAAACTGAAAAGAAATAAAGTTCAGAGATTTGATTTCCTCGAAAAGCGCCAACTGAAGAAAATGTGCAAAAGTGAGTTAATGCTAGCGAAAAAAAAGGAAAAAGTGTAACAAGGAGTTATTGCAGGCGTGGGAAATAGAAAGGTAATCATTATTTTTCCTTTTTTCAAAATTTTTTAACAACTGTCAAAATTTGAAAAAAAAAAAAAGGGGGCAAATTGTGAGAGAATAAAATCTGAGACACACGTATTTGAAAACTATTGGAGAAGTAACGAGCTATGATGAGACGAGAAATACTGGAACAAAGTCTTTTGAAAGTGTTGAATTGATAGCTGCAAAATCTTTAAAGTGATCCTGACAGTATTAATGCATGAACGACACGTGAGTTGTGGGAAAGTAAGGCACACTGCACAAAACAGATAGCCTTGCTGCCTGACTTACACTAGGTAGCGGGAAAGTAAAGTGCACTGATCAAGACAGACATCTTTAATTGCTCGGCTGACAACAGGTTGCGGGAAATCCTGACACAATAAAGAGTAATAATGAGTATCGATGCATGATTGACACGTATCGACTCTCTAAGAAGCGGAACGCAAAGAATTAAAGCATGACGAATCACTTTAAATAGCTACGTGTCTAACATGCCATGATTCAAGTAAAGTCGCAACAGTCATTCCAATCCAAAATAATAACTTAACTATAGAGACTGCAGGAGAAGTGCGGGATAATCCGTAAGAAACTACGGGAAACAGGAAGTACGAAGGCTAAGACTTGCAGAATGAACGATCAGACCGTGCGGGAATTGCAAATAGGCTTTGCGGAGCTACACACTGCACCAAGAATGGATAAGAATAAATATGTGGAAAGGTAGATTGGTGGGCTCCATCAACTAAGCTATAAATACCAACCTCATTAACAGGGAAAGGGGTTGGAAAATCAAAAGGGAAATTAGACTAAAGTCAATGAAGTAATAGCAAAGGGCTTAGGTATGAAATTTATGTAATTGTTTTAGTTCATTTGATTCGTGCTTAACATGATTATGATTTATATGAAGTCATCACATTAGTATAGATTATTTCTCTTTTCTTTTCTTCTGTATAAATGTTAATTTGATCATACCAATGGATCCAAACTATTTATTTTTAGATGTAAATAATTTTGTTGATTGAATCACATAAAGTCTTGTGTCATTCCATTTTACTTTGATAGCTTTGCTTTTACTTTCAAAAATGTTATGGTGAAGCGATTCAGGATAAGAAAATATATTTTGTTGGAGTTTATACACTTTTGGTTGTGATCCCAAAGATGCCAGAGTTTTGGTAATCACACACACCATGGAAAAATACCTGTCAAATCAGTTGGATATATCAAATCACAATCAGTTCTTGAGTTATCGAAAGCACAATTTGCAATTACAGCTTCAATTCACTATCTTATGGATCTCTAGAAGTAGCTCTACCAATCCTACCATCATGGAAACTATTTAACTAATTCTCTTTCTCTTTATCTTCTTCCTATAAAATTCAATCAGCGGAGGCTACCATCTCATCTCTACCACCTCCTCACCCCAACCCTATAATTCTAAACCATTCATAAATCAGAAAATTTACTATCATAAACCTATTCCTCACAATCAAAACCCTGTTTTCTATCATACTCTCTTTTGCAAGGCTCTTGCTCATATCATATTCAAGCTCAGGATGCATATAAGTACTAAAACCAAGCCAGATTTGCCTCCTCACTTACATGGACCCATGTTTTCTATCATCTTTTCCATACCCTTTGTAAATACCCAAAAAATCAGGCTATGATAATATGGTCATTATCCCACGAAGAATGATGGCACATTCCATTATAAAGGGTTTGGACCCAGTCAAAGGGGTTTGATTACATAGTCAAACTTCCTTAAGAAAAAAAGGATGCTATTTTTGTAATTAATTATCACAAAGACACATGTCAACCTAAGTGAGAAAGAGAATGTTATAAATAGAAGAAGTTAGTGTACAATGAAAAGAAGGATCCGGGGTTGATAATTGGGGTACCACTTCCTGGAGCAAAGCTTTACCCTTTTTTATTTCTAGGATTTTACATTTGGCGACTTCACTGGCCTCTGCTTTCAGGATTAGTACACAGATCCCTCCTAACCATTGCGAAAAACAACCATTTTGGCCCAACGACCACCACCGCCACCTCTAAATCCTGTCTCCACCACTACTATCAAATTGACCAGCGCACTCATTTTCATAATCTTCTTATGAACCAGCGAGTTTTAATCCCTAAACCCTAAATTTGAACATCAAAAATCAACTAATTCCACTTTCAAAACCTAATCTCGGGCATCAGAAATAGGAGATTCAGTTTGACTTCAATTGAATTCGACCTATAAAGCCTAAAATAGAAGACATGGTAACATTCATTCTTAAAGACTTGTTTACATATGTGGGAGGAGATGATGGGAATCGTCATCAACATTTGAATCTAAGCACTTACCAACAAAATCAAATTGAACGATAAGTTTAATCATTCATTACTCTTTTTAGTTCAATTGAAAGCCTTGATTCATCAATTTTGAATTGAAGTTGCTATTTTTGAAAACTGATTTCAGTTTGCATTTTCTTATTTAGTTCATGATCAGAGTTTCAATCGTCCATCATCTCATATGAATCTTCGATTTGAGATAAAGTTTTAGTAAAAAATTTGACAAAAAATTTCACAGGGGGTCATCTCTGAAAATTTAATTTAGTTTTCAATTTGTGATTTTTTAGTATACGAATTTACGAAGGATATGGACTGTGTTTTAAGTCGAGATGAAAAGATTGAACAACAAGGAGAGAGTTGGGAGATTAAACGTTGTTTGCCAAGAAAAATAAAGATGGGTTCAATCGAGTCTGATGGGTTTCAATTAGGAAGCAGAGAAATTGGATCTGAGTTGGATTGCAGTCGAGTTCAACAAAGATATAAAAGATATTTGATGGGTTTCGAAGAGCTGAGCCTGTAAAATGATGGGTTTTCCATGGATGTGAGAAACATGACAGAGTTTTGGAAGTGGTTGAGTTAGGTTCTCAACACCAACAAAGACAAGGAAATTGAAATAAGAATTAAGATGGGTTGGTTTTGAATGGCAGAGAAAGAGAAGAGTATTAAGAGTTTATAGGATTATAGGACATGGGTTTGTCTTAGGACTCGAGATGTAGAAGTGATTGGTGATTGAAGGTGGTTATGAAGCCATGAAATTAAGAGGAGATGGTGGATGTTGTTAGAAATAGAGAAGAAGATGTTCATTGCCGCTAACAAAGTAATTGAATGGAATGGGGTTTATGTGTAGTTTGTGAATGATGAATATTTGCAAAGAAGGGGATGAGATAATGTCGAAATTACAACCAGCTTGGTAGAAGTAAACATCAACAAGAACCCACTTCAGAGCACAACAGGTCTTCCACAAAGCATCATCGAGTATATAGAGAGCAACTGGAATAACACATATGCCTGAGTTCGTCATGAAGGGGGGAAAATTCTACAACAGCGTAGAAACCTCCAATTTGAAGATAAATTCTCTTTATCTTGAGATTGATTCCTATGAACCGCTGTCTCATTTTGGTCTCACCTATTGAATGTCTTCACTTTTTAAGAGTTGCAAGTAGCTCTATGCGACGTCCCTGCTGACCTTGTTGGCATGAAGTTCAACTCGAAGCTTTGCCTTTGATTTTGCTAAAAACTAAAATCATTTACCGTTGCGACTTGTAATGTATTTGAGAAATAGTGGTAAAAGATTCGATACTCATTCTTGTAAAGATTTGATTTTTAAACCTAATTTTTAATACTAAAATAAAGAAGATTAAAGTAAAATTGATTTCAAATTATGGAAAGAACTGAGACTAAGGATTCCACCGTTAGCCAATTTTTCAAGTGAATTAGCATTAATAATTATCTTGCAATTTATATATTCAATTTATTCAAAATATTGCCAAAGTTAGATTTTCAAAATAATAGTTGTAAATCAAAAGTATTAGATATCAAAAGCTCTAAACTAAGCATGACCCATCAAAAGAAAACACAACTATTGATAAAAATAATTTTTCAAATTTAATTCAAAGCAAATAATCATAAAAGAATTGTAAAAAAATAATAAAATAAGAATTACCACTTTATTATTGGAAAAAGGGCTTCCTCCGTTGCCCCAATGATGGTGTTAAGCTCATCTTGTTGGAAACACTTTCAAAATAATTGTTCATAGCTCAAAAAGTGTTTACAAAGAAGAAATAAAAATAACACAGAAGTTTTGATACGATTATACATGTTGCAGACTATGTTCTCTGTGTGGCTGAAGAGAATAGAAAACACTAACAATAAAGTACTGTTCCTGGACACTGAAAAAATATGAAAGAATACGCAACAATTTCTGCGACTTTATTTTCTAGCCTTATGTTCTTCGTCTTCTTCACACCAATAGGAATTTTTTTTTCTTCCGAATTTTTTTCTCTCGACTCTGGATGGATTTTTTTTAATCTCTTCACTATTTATTGGATTAATAAACCCTAATAGCCTTTCTCTAATTGATAAGGACCCAAATCTTCATATAAAACCAACTCGAATTCTGTTTTATCCAAATTCAGAGTATATTTCTTTTTTTCCGGCATGACTTGACTCTGCAGCTTGTTTCACGGCATGAAATGCCTATATTGGACGTGTGTTGATCTTATTTTTGTTTCTTCTTTACTTGGGTAACTCAGAATTACCCCCAAATGCCTTAAAACTCGTTCCAAAGCCAACACAGAATCTGTTTCACGTGTAAGATTTTTTTCCCGCCAATTTTGGATTTGAATTTGAAATGAAGGGTGCCCCTAATCCATCTGGTGGGTGCCTTTATCAATTCTTCCGGGTTCCGTTAGTAATTTTTCTGGGTGCCTTTCATAACTTTTTGAGCCGATTTTTCCACAAATATTTTTTTCTCAAAAATACCTACAAAGACATAAAAATCCATAATAAGTACAAAACCAAGCACTAGTAGAATAGAGAACTGAGCACAATTTAGACACAAAAATGTGTCTATCAAATACCTCCAAACGTACCATTTGCTAGTCCTCGAGCAAATCTAATATATAAATAAATAAAATCCTAACTCACTTTCGCAGGAATCGCGACTACATTTAGCATATGTAATAAGCCTTTAAACCCATATGTGTCCCTATCAGACGAATTTTGTCTCGTGAGGGTTTACAAGAGGTATACCCACAAAACCTTTACTCCAAATCCTAGCTACCTGTGAACGATTGAGGGTAAACACTAAACAAGCTATTTAGTTGGCATACTAAATTCTTCGGCTATGGGAATCATTACCCTATATGAGTCCAATTGATGTACACGAGTTTGCACTCAGCGTACTAAAATTCATATAGAAGAAAAAAAATCTCTACTTAGATAGTTGTTCAACCACGGTACTCAGAATCTATCAAAGTACAATCATATGAAAAGATTTAGAAGATGGATATAGACAAAATGGAGTTTGCGCGTTTGACTAAGGTGAACGGTGTTTCCCATGTCTGTCTGAAGGTCAGTGCCAGGATGAATCCTAATGGATTGAGATACGCTCCCACTGGTATTAATTCGAATACTCATATCGACTGAACTGGTATATACAAGGGTCCAATCGAACGATTTATTGAAAATCAAATAATTATAAATTTACTGACAATATGATTGGATCAAATTGAATCCGAGCGCATGGTCCTTATCAGCATCTTACATGATAGTTCTCATGGATCCTGCGTTCCACGCTTGCTTAGGCGACGGAGACAGGGAGAACACACACATATTGCTATCAAAGTATCAATATTCGATTTTTTTATTTATTTTTTAAAAGAAAAATATAATAATGGGACTTGATCTCGAACAACCTAGCTACCTGTGATAACAATTCGATACTAGTGCCATACCAAATCACTTAGAGAAACACAAAAATTGTAAAAATAAAAACAGAAGGTGATATGGTCGAGATAGACTCCGAGATATGGTGAAAACTATCATGTTATTTCTAATACATGAACTATGTCCTTTTATGAATATACCATTTAACTGGGAACACCAATTTCGATAGAAAAGGAGTTAAGTTTCCATCTACCTAGAATGGTTAGTGTCATCCTGAATTGTTCACAAGCTTCTAAATTTTGGAGTTTTATTATTGCACTAAAAAGTTTCTCCCTTACCCCCAAACTTAAATCAAACATTGTCCTCAATGTTTCTAAATAAAGAGCAGTACCAATAGATAAGTAAAAAGAGGAATAATGAGGTAAGTCGGAAAGATAGTACATGGGTGAAGCGTAGCAATCCTTCTATAGAGAATAAGACAGAAAATAAAAACCTAAAAACCTAAAAAAATATACTAATGTACAAAACAACCTTGATGGTCAATCAAGGTAAACAGGGTCCTCCAGAGGGACCTCCTCAACATCACATGTAGGAAAAGGCTCTAAAAATGGTTTCAATCTCTGACCGTTAACCTTGAAAGGACTTATACCATCTTGAGTATCAACCTCAATAGCACCATGAGGAAAAACAGTGCGAACAACAAAAGGACCGGTCCACCGAGAGCGTAACTTCCCAGGGAATAGATGCAAACGAGTATCATACAGAAAAACTTTTTGACCTGGAGAAAATGACTTTATTAATATATTTCTATCATGCACAAGTTTCATTTTATTCTTATACTCCCTAGCACTATCATATGCATCTTTCTGAATCTCTTCCAACTCATTGAGCTGGAGCTTCATGTAAGTCATGCCTTGTCAAGTGAAAAATTTAACTGTTTTCAGCCCAATATGCTTTATGTTCTAACTCGATGGGCAGGTGACATGCCTTTCCAAAAAGTAGACGATAAGGTGATATTCTAATAGGGGTCTTAAACGCACTACGGTAAGCCCATAAGGCATCAGTAAGCCTCAATGACCAGTCTTTCCTATTAGGATTAACGGTTTTTTCTAGAATATGTTTTATCTCCCTGTTGGAAACCTCTACTTGACCACTAGTCTGTGGGTGATATGGGGTAGCTACTTTGTGGGTAATACCATATTTTTTCATCAAAAGCTTAAGTGGTCTATTACAAAAGTGTGACCTAAGGTAAACAAGATCGTTCTAGGTTTTTAGCTGAGGTAAAACATTTCTTTTGGGACGATCTTTATTTGTTTAAGTATTGTCCAGACCAGATTATTAGGAGATGTATACCTGAGAGTGACCAGTCCAGCATTATTTCCTTTTGTCATGATCATGCTTGTGGGGGGTCACTTTAGTGCTAAGAAGACTGCTGCTAAGATGTTGCAGTGTGGATTCTACTGGCCGTCGTTGTTTAAAGACTCTCATAGTTACTGTGATGCTTGTGAACGTTGTCAGAAGTTAGGAACCATTTCCCGGATAAATATGATGCCTTTGAATCTTATTTTAGTCATTGAGGTCTTTGATGTGTGGGGCATTGATTTTATGGGTCCTTTTCCTAATTCTTTTGGTTATTTTTACATCCTTGTCTCCGTAGACTATGTATTTAAGTGGGTAGCTCGTGTAAAACAAACGAACACAAGGTTGTGGTCCAGTTTTTGAATGATAACATATTTGCACGTTTTGGTACACCGCGGGCTATTATTAGTGATGGAGGGTTGGGGTATTCGACCAGTACCAAGATAATTCACTATATTCGTAAACCAAGGTGATTAGGAAACAAATAATAGTTGTTCATCAGGAAAACTATCTCTCACAGGAGGAGAATCATCAGGGGAATCCACAACAAGTCTAGACAAGTGGTCTTCTACTACATTTTCTGCACCCTTTTTGTCTCTAATTTCTAGCGAGAATTCTTTTAACAAAAGGATCCATCTAATCAATATAGGTTTAGTATCCTTCTTAGACAGAAGGTACTTCAAAACAGCATGATCAGTAAAGACTATAACCTTAGAACCTAAGAGATAGGATCTAAACTTGTCTAAGGAAAAAACAATGGCTAACAGTTCCTTCTATGTGGTGGTGTAGTTCAGTTGGGCATCATTCAGAGTTTCGCTAACATAGTAAATCACATGAAGTAATTTGTTTTCTCGTTGACCTAACACAACACCAATAGCATAATCTGAAGCATCACACATTATCTCAAAGGGTAGGTTCCATTTAGATGCCTGGACTATGGGGGCGATAGTGAGTAATTTCTTAAGATTCTCAAAATCCTCTAAATAAGCATCATTAAAGACAAACTTAACATTGTTTGCAGGCAGATTGCAAAGAGGTCTAGAAACCAAGTTGAAATCCTTAATGAATCGACGATAAAAACTTGCATGCCCTAAGAATGACCTAACATCTCGTACAGTTTTGGGAACCTGTAAATTCTTAATAAGGTCAACTTTGTCTTTATCTAACTCTATATCCTTAGAAGATACGATATGCCCTAAAATAATTCCTGATCGAACCATGAAATGACCTTTTTTTTTTTCCAATTAAGCATTAAATTCTTTTTCTTACACCTAGTCAACACTAATGCCAAATGATGCAAGCACTCATCAAAAGATGACCCAAATACTTAAAAATCATCCATAAAGACCTCTAAAAACCGTTTTACCATGTCAAAAAATATGTTCATCATACAACGCTGAAAAGTAGCGGGTGCATTACACAACTTGAAAGGCATGCGTCTATATGCAAAGGTACCAAAAGTACATGTAAAAGTGGTTTTCTTTTTTGTCTTCTGGGGCAATAACAATCTGATTATAACCATAAAAATTATCTAGCAAGCAATAATGGCTATGTCCATTTAATCTCTCAAGCATTTGGTCGATGAAAGGAAGGGGAAAGTGGTCCTTCCTTGTTACCTTGTTCAATTTTATATAATCAATACAAACTTGCCATCTCGTGGTCACTCGGGTTGGGATTAACTCATTGTTATCATTCTGGACTACAGTGATACCTGATTTGTTGGGAACAACCTGAACGGGGATGGACGAATTACTATCGAAATAGGGTAGATAATAGCCGCATCTAACAACTTAAGCACCTCAGTTTGAACTACTTATTTCATGTTAGGATTAAGTCGACGTTGCATCTCCCTAGACGGTTTGGTGTCATCCTCTAAATGAATCTGATGCATACAAACAGTAGGACTTATTCCCTTAATGTCTGTTATGGTCCACCCTAAAGCTTCCTTATTGTCTTTAAGCACGGTCACTAGCCTAATTTCATGTTTACTATCCAAGTCGGATGCTACAATCACAGGCAAAGTCTCAGATGGGCCTAAATACACATACTTCAGACTATCTGGTAGTTGTTTAAGGTCCAACTTAGGAGGCTTTTCTAGAGAAGGAATTAGGTAGACTTAGAAACTGGTAGTGGTTCGAACTTAGGTTTCCATCTATTACTAGTGTCTATCAAAGGGGTTAAATCTAACAAGGCATTTATCTCATTAATAACACTATCATCATCAAAATCAAACCCAAAGTGGGTTAGGCATTTCTCTAATGGATTTTCTAACAAAGTGTTAGGTAATGACTCCTGAAATAATGTTCCTATCATGTTCACCTCTTCAATACACGTGTCATCTAGATCATGGGGTTGCTATCTAATATTGAAAATATTCAGCTCAATAGTCATATTACTAAAAGATAAGTTCATAATACCATTTTAACATTTAATAATCGCATTAGATGTTGCTAAAAACGGGCGACCTAATATCACAGGTATCTGATTCTCTATATCAAGGACAGGTTGGGTATCAAGGACAACAAAATCCACTGGATAAATAAACTTATCGACCTCAATAAGAAAATCCTATATGACACCACGAGGAATTTTCACAAACCTATCAGCTAATTGCAGTGTTATCTGAGTAGGTTTCAAATCACCAAGTCCTAGCAGGAGGTACACATGGTACGGAAGGAAGTCCACACTGGCTCCTAAGTCAAGTAACGCTTTCTCAACACGGTAGTTACCTATTTTGCAAGAAATGGTTGGGGACCCTGGGTCTTTGTACTTAGGAGTTGTATTGTTCTGGATATGACTAGTTAAAAAGTCTTTCTTTTGTACACTGAGCTTTTTCTTTCGCATACACATATCCTTAAGGAACTTGGCATAAGTAGGAATCTTCCTAATTGCATATAATAATGGAAGGTTGATAGTGACTTGCTTAAAAACTTCCAATATGTCGTTAAAGTTGGATTCCTTCTTTGTTGGTGCTAACAGTTGTGGGAACGGGGCCCATGGCACAAAATCTGGCTTATGAGGAACTGCATCAGGCTCTTTAGAAACTTTGTCAGTCTCTTCAGCTACTGGCTCAGAAAGGTGAACTACAGTATGTTCACTATCAGGCATGGTTACCTTGTTATCTACCACTTTACCATTTCTAAGGGTTCTAATTGCATTCACATGCTTTGATGATTTCTCACTAGAAGATATTTTATGAACTCCTCTAGGATTGGGGTTTGGTTGACTAGGGAACTTGTCTTTTTCTCTTTCTCTCAAAGACTCAGCGATTTGACCAACCTGGGTTTCTAAATTGGAAATAACCTTACTGTTAGCCTGAAAAATATTTTAATTTTCTTGTTAACTTTGGTTAACTGACTGCTGAAAATTTATAGTGTTCTGAGTTAATAAGGTGAGAGACTCTGCTAAACTCATGATCGTCTTATCTATTGGATTCTGAAATTGTGCTGGTCCAGAAGGATTCTTAGTATAACCAAAACCTGGGGGAACCTTAGAATTACTAGACTGACCTTGACTCTGGCCCTTGGAACAAGAAAGGTTAGGATAGTTTCTCCAACCAGGGTTATAGGTTTCTGAATAAGGGTCAAACTTCTGATGGTTATCAAACCTAGTGTTATTATAAGAGCATGGGCTTGATCTTCAACATTTTTTCCTTCCCAAAATGATTTGGGCTCAATTCCACAACTAGATTGACTCAGTTTTAAAGCTTCTAACCTTTTTGATATAGCTGCTATTTTGGCATCTGATTCAAAAGATTCTTCTACCCTATTGACATTTCCTCTACTTAGAAGAATTGTTTTCTGGGGCTCCCTACTATTTTCCCACTGCTAGGTTTTTTCGGCAATTTCATTCAAAAATGTCATTGCTGATAGACATATTTTTGTGTCCGATTTAGTCTCAATTTTATATGTTGTTGGTATTTAATTTTGTACTTATTATGGTTTTTATTGCTTTTTAGGAATGTTTGGAGAAATGTTAAAGGCACCTTCAACTTGGATTAAGGCACCCATTTTTTGGATCAGGGCAGCCACACCCAAAATTTTGAAATCACATTTTGGCGGGAAGAAAAATTGTGCTTCACAGACAGCGTGAATAGGAAATCGTCGGATTTTTGGAAATCATGTTTTTTTTGGAAGTCTTCTCTTGTTTGGAAAGAAGAATTAAATTGGGTAATATAAACATCATTCTCTTAATAGAATCAAATCAAGGGAGAAAGAAAACAAATCAAACAAGAAAAATTCCGTTTTTGGAAATTTCTTCGGTGATTTCTAAAAAGATTTATAAGGAAGTTTTGATGTGATTTTAAGACTTGGGATGGTATAAATAGGGGTGAAGATCAATTGGGTTGAGAGGAGAATGGAGAGGGAAGCTTAGAATAGGTGAGAATCAACGGAAAAAAAGTTAACAGGAAAAAAAAATTCTGCTGCTGTGTGAACGGAGAAGAAGAACAAAATACACCACTGAACTGTCGTTCATTAACCAGCAGAACTGTCGTGCATTAACCCAGACCGTTGTTCTTTACGTTAATTCAAAATACCTTTTGTTACAGCTGAAGTGTTTCCAGCAACACTTATAAGCGTATTTAATCGACTGTTACACCATTATTCAACCTTGTAATCAATATTTTGAGCAATGAAAAGATCTTTTGAGCAATTTTTCTCCACCATGAGCTAAGTTTCTTTACTGGGATGATGGAGGAGGTTTTTCTCTCAATTTTATGTGGTAAGTCTATTTTATTTAATTTATTTATAATTCTTTCTCTATTAAATTGCATGGTTTCAAAATAGAAAAATGGTTTTCATTCAGTAGTGGTGTTTTTTTTTGATGGATCATGCTGGGTTGACAACCATTGATATTCCATGCTTATGATTTACCTCTACTTGTTTGCATAAAAACCTATTTTGGCAATATCTGAGCTTAATTTATTTAAAAAGAATTACATGATTAATCACATGATTGTGGGAAATAACTGAATCCTAATTCCTGGTTTTCTCCATATTTTCTAAAAACATCTCTAGTTTATTTTGCTTTGTTTTTATTATTTCTAAAATCATTACCTTCACAAGTTCGAGAATCGAACACTTTATTTACCACTTTTAAAACTACATCAATCGCACCATCGACAGTTTTATTTTCAAACCCACCTGTGCACAAAGACTCAACCATGGTTGTTGTCGAACAATCTAAACCTTCGTAGAGGATCTAAACTAGCCTTACTTTTTCTAAACCATGATGAGGACATTGTGATAATAAGTCATTGAATCTTTCCAAATACCTATATAAAGATTCTCCCTCTTGTTGAGCAAATGTGCAAATTTGTTGCCTAATAGATGATATTTTGTGCCTAGAGAAAAACTTCTGGAAGAAGGCAGATGTAAGTTGTTCATAGGTTTCAATTGACTCAGAAGTCAAATTATATAGCCAAGATTTGTCTTTGTCTCTTAGTGAAAAAGGAAAAAATATAAGTTTCAATGCTTCATCATCTAGGTCCTTAATCCTGATGGTACTACACATTTCTTCAAAATCCTAACATGGAAATAAGGGTTTTCATTTTCTTTCCATAAGAAAATTGGTAGCATATGTATGATCCCAGGTTTTAACTCATAGTTTGCTTCAGTTTCAGCTAATTTGATACATGATGGACGAGAATTCCTAGTCGGGTTCAACAAAGCTTTTAAAGTTGCTATTTTTGGCACTATCAAAGGACTAGGAGTAACTTCTTTACACAGTATCAAGTTCTCAAAATTGAAATTTCTAAAAACAGGGCCCTCAAAAGAAGAGTCTTCGAGGTCATCGTTTCCAGGGACAGAACTACTAGGTTTGTCACTAATCAAACGACCTAGATGTCTCTTTTCCAAGCTCGTGCAGTGATGATTTCGAGCGGTCTTGGCATACACTAAAAAAAACTAAAAAAATAAATCCTAACTGGAAGGGAATTCTATACAATCACAAGCAAGGCTGACTCAACCAAATCAAACCTATTGAATCTAGAAAACAAAAAGCATGATGGCTCCGCTTAGATTGTTTATAGACCAGCTTTTATTTTTTCAAAATGCAACTAGTTACAGTTTTAGCAAACCTCTTAGAACGATCCGAATTAGATTAAGTCAAAAAAAAACAAGATAAGCTCTAAGGAGCTTTGATAACCCTGTCTCTTTGGCAACGTTTCCTTGGGTTACAAGGCGGCTCTAATAAAATTAAAATAATCTTCCTGAACTTTGAGTTAGGCTAACAGAGTAACCAATACAGTCCTTTTAAGTGACTTTCCTATAAGCTCGTTACCCTATCGGTCTCTTTCTAGTCAAAATTTTAAGCTTAGGTTCACGTTTGATAACATGTTCCTAAAGCGTGCAAGAAGGAAACGGTGATGAAATCCGAGTCCTTATCTTGTATGGCCAGTTCTTGGCCTTTACTAGAAAAGTAAATCCGCATTCAGTTCCTTAACATATATGCATACGAAAGAAGACAGTAAACCCACTTGCAGGGGATTCGTGGGTTGATCGAGTCTTACCTCCCGTACCATACGGAGGATAAATCGGTTGTAGTCGATTCGGGCCACTGACTCCTGTGTCAGTGTACGAACCCGAGGGGCCGAGACAATAAAGTAATTTTTTTCCTTCCTTGTTGCAGTTTATATTTAAATTACACCTCCGTAGGGTTTAAAAATAATAATAATGTCCAAAGTCCCAAAATAAAGTCCAAAAGTGTCCAAAAATAAAAGAAAAAAAATTACAGGAATAATCAAAGATTTCCTAATACAATTTTCTAAAAAGAGAAACAAATAAAATCTAAAAAATAAAAATATAATATAATTAAAAATAAAGTTCTTTGTCTTCTCTGTTCTTTTAGCTTTAACTTTAACTCCAAGTCTTTAATCACCAAAGTCTTTGGCTCAATTTCCTTTTAATCCAAAATCCAAAACCTGTAGCAAAAAGATAAATACCTAAAGAAACGTAAAATAGAACAAAATAAAAATCATACTAAAAACAAAAATAAAAACCTAAAATATAAATCTAAAACTCTAAGCCTAAAGACAAGTCCGTGTCGGCGGTGCCAAAAATTTGATGTATTTGAGAAATAGTGGTAAAAGATTCGATACTCAGACTTGTAAAGATTAGATTTTTAAACCTAATTTTTAATACTAAAAATAAAGAAGATTAAAGTAAAATTGATTTCAAATTATGGAAAGAACTGAGACTAAGGATTCCACCGTTAGCCAATTTTTTAAGTGAATTAGCATTAATATTTATCTTGCAATTTATATATTCAATTTATTCAAAATATTGTCAAAGTTTGATTTTCAAAATAATAGTTGTAAATCAAAAGTATGAGACATCAAAAGCTCTAAACTAAGCATGACCCATCAAAAGAAAACACAACTAATTGATAAAAATCATTTTTTTCAAATTTAATTCAAAGCAAATAATCATAAAAAATTACAAAAAATTAATAAAATAAGAGTTACCACTTTATTATTGGAAAAATGGCTTCCTCCGTCGCCCCAGTGATGGTGTTTAGCTCATCTTGTTGGAAACACTCTCAAAATAATTGTTCATAGCTCAAAAAGTGTTTACAAAGAAGAAATAAAAATAACACAAAAGTTTTGATACGATTATAAATGTTACAGACTGTGTTCTCTGTGTGGATGGAGAGAATAGAAAACACTAACAATAAAGTACGGTTCCTGGACGCTGAAAAAATATGAAAGAATACACAACAGTTTCTGTGACTTTCTTTTCTAGCCTTATGTTCTTCGTTTTCTTCACACCAGCAGGAATTTTTTTTCTTCCGTAATTTTTTCTCTTGACTCTTGATGGATTTTTCTTTAATCTCTTCACTATTTATAGGATTAGTAAACCCTAAGAGCGTCCACAAGGGCGCGAGTAAACCACGGACCAAAGATCAAATACCCTCTTTGGTCTATAAATATGTAGCGCAGAGGCGCGACTGTATTTGAGGTTTAGTCGCCAAATTTCACTGTAGCAGAGTAGATTTTAGGATTTTTTCCGGAGTAAACATGGTTTAGTCGGGCGGGCTCGTAGTGTACCGCCTGGCATCAAGCGGCGTCGCAGTGTACCGCATGGAACGAAGTGTTATCCTAAGACAACGCTTATAAACACGGGCGGTATCCCAGGAATGCGCCTGATCAAGCGTTAGACTAGAATAACGTCTGACGAAACGGTGCTCTAGGCTCACGCCCATCAACAGGCGCATCACTAGAATGCCGCTCAGTTGGAGCGTAATCCTAGGATACCTCCTACACTGACACGAAGCTCTAGGACTCCGCTCAGATATAGGCAAGGCTAAAGAATAAGCAAATGATAATGGGGCGGGCTGCTAGCATCTCGCTTGGAATTCCAGGCAGGGCGATAGCACACCGCCCGTCCCATTCTACTCACACGTTCGAGCCGCACAATCGCAACTCCTTCAGGCGCGTTGCTAGCCCTTCGCCTCATCAGGCGTGATTCTTGGATACCACCCGTCTCTCGGGCGTGGTCCTAGGATACAGTCCAATACTGGCGTTACGTTAGGACTCCGCCCCACTGGAGAATTAGTTGTTGGTGTAGAACCTGGTGCAGCATTTACTGGAGCATTGGATGAAGTAGTCTAGGGAGTAGGTGGTGAGATTGGTTCAATAACTTTACGTCATGTGCGTCGAGAGGCCTCCCATACTATGGAATCTATAACTCTCCCACTTTCTGGACTCCTAGCATCCATGACAGGGAATACCTAACCTCCCTCATGCCTTGCTCTGGTCCGGATAGGTACATCATGAACCCGAAGTACATGGCTAATGTTAGTGGGAATGTGCACAGAATTAAATTCCATCTGAACTCCACCTACAACCAATGTACGATCAGCCACTACTGTTACCCCTTCTTTCACCATATAATCACCCAACCTGGGATGAATTGCAAGGATTACCCATCTATCATCATCATCAAAACTTGTCTCTGCTGCCATTCACTCTCGAGGAAAATCAACCACTCCCAAGCTCTGGGGAGCATTAAACCCATCCACATCATCATTACCACTACCACCTATACTATAACTTGTAACCCCATCACTACCACTACCACTTTCGGATTCATAAACACTATTAGCAAAACGAGATTGAGAACCAGTACGAGTTTGTCCTATGATTTTAAATCAAAAAGCTCATTTAGCATCAAATTATCTACCAATGATTATAACAAAAGAAAATCAAAATCTATTAAGAAAGATCACAATACCTGGTTGGGCTCATGAAGCTTTGCACTCTTCTCATCTGATTGGTTCTCATAGGACCAAAATCTGAAGGAATTCCTCCATATGCCTCTTTCATCTTCACATATCTATTGTACATGAGTGTCTCCTAATGGCATTCGAAGTCTCGTTTATATTCAACATCATCACATCCATTTGGGTAGGCTATCCCATACGGAAAAGATTTGAGACTCAAATTAGCAGGATGCCAATCAATGCTGAATTCTTCCATAATTGATGGGGTTCCATGTATCACACCATCATCTTCATACTGAATGTTCATCATATTATTGTCAGGGTGATCAGGGTGGGAAGACGGATTGGTGCTTATTTTCACAGTAAAGAAATATTTGGTTTTTTGAAATTTTTTGCAGGGAAGAAGATGAAAAAAAAATGGAGGTTCACTAATTGCTATATAATCAAAAATTTGAAGAGACATCTAACTACCATCTCTTGGATATTAGAGAACATTAACCAAATCAATTCCCAATGTTTTCTACATCCTATTAACTGTAATTTGTGTTGTCTCTTCCCTTCCACCTTTACATTTAGCCCTATATTTCTTGTAATGATGCCTATTAACTTTCACTTCATAATATCTTTTAAGCTATTGAAATTAATTGGTGCAGGTGGAAATATTGAAGTGACAATTAGCACAGCTTTCCTCATTGGCTTTGATATGAAAAGGGTGGATAGACTTTTTCTAGTTGAGGCTGAGATAAAACTGTTTCTCCAAAATTATCCGTTTTTTTTGCACGTACACGAAGCAACAAATGGAATTTTGATTAAGTTTTACTCCTCCTCTAGGGGGGTAAAAAAAAACTCATATCCCATGGGAGGATTTAAATGAATTTATCAGGATTCTCAATCCCTCTCATATGACTAACACGAAAGCCTATCCATGGTATATTCTCACCCACTCTTTGTTTCCTTTCCACCATCTTTTTTTTTTTATTCTTGCAGGCACTATCATATAAGCCTGCCAATAGCTAGTCAAAGAACTATCCACTCTACTATTCACCATGTTGCTGACTCGCTGGGTACTAGGCTCAATCATTTCTTCTCCTTGAGGAATTGGAGTTGGTGCTATCTCATTGGATGCTTAAATAGCCATACTTGCTGGTTTTTGATGCTTCTTTGTTCTAATCAGAATTACAAACCCGTGATGTACCTTCATTTGACTAGCCAACCAAATCAAAGTATTCAAATTAATTAAATGCAAACTACACCTGGCATGGAAAAAAATATCTATATACATTGAATCAGAAGGAAATCTCCACTTTTTAACTATCTCTCTGTTAATGGCCTCCCCTTCAAACTCTAAACCTGAAGAAAACATATAAATCCTTGTGAACCAAATGAACTCAACTCTCAATATCCCTAAAGATTTGTTCCCAAATGTCTTTGTTAACTCACATAAACGTGAAGTTGATTGGAAATTGATATTTATTGGGAGGCTCTGTAGTAAAATATCCCATGAAACTCGTATTATATCTAGATTCATCAACAACAACTGGGATCTAAGAAGAGATGCTGAGGTTGAACTATGGAGGAAAAGGCGAAACTATTATTCCATTAAGTTTGGTTGTATTTAAGATTATAGAGTCTTCAGGAAAGGAGGAACAAGAGGTATATTTGGAAAAATCATAGTTCTTACTAAAGTTCCAACCTCAGGTCCAAACTTCATTGATGAAACCAATTTCTTCTCTGTCATGGTTTGGGATCTTGTCAAAAGAATGCCAAGTCATAGTATACCTGATATGAGAAACTTTAATAGGCCGGCTGGTATCTTTCAAGATGCTAAAAGGCCCTACGGAAGAGATAGTTAGGAGAAGAATGTGGAAGTTTTGCTAAATATCGATGTTACAAGAGCCTTGAAATATGGTGTGAATATGTATGAAACCCCAACTGTAACCCATTGGATTGAATTTACTTTTGCTTTAAATGGCCTTTAATTTTGTAAAGTCTGTAAAATTCTTGATCATCCATGGCCTCTCTGCATGGAAAAAGATAAATCTTCTAATATAATGGTCATTCCAACACCAAATGCTTCTACTAAATCTCCTTATAACTTGAACCAGGCTATCATTTCTAAGGCTAATAACAAAGGATTCTTTGACCAAGACAATGCTGCTGAATTTTCCATTAAGCTCAGAAACATTCGAAGGAAAATTTTCCAAGATAACAGTACCAATGAGCTCAATGGCCTAGATGAGTTAATCATCTTCAAAGAAAGTCTTCAGGAACCCAATCAAGGATTAGTTCAATCTCAAAACCTAGAAGTCTTAGTCTGTCAAAAGAAACACAAGAGAATCATCAATGGTTCTAAGAACAAGACCCTCACTCCCAAAAAAAAACCCTTGAGCATTAAAGATGCATCTAGAAAAATAAGAAAGAACCAAAGCATCACCAGTGATGTCCCTCTCCAGTCTGATACCTTTCCCAAAATTTCCCCATCCTTTCCAAAGCCTTTTCCGTAAATCCAATCTATTGCTAAGATACAAGCAAAAATGATTGAAAAGCACAAAATCCACAAGAAGGAACAATGGGCTAAAAGAAGACTTGATATGGACTTCAAAAAAAGTGTTACAGAGAAATTAAATCCTCCCCTTGAATCTAAAATAAAGAATGAATACATGGAGATTGATATATGCTCACAAAAGGTCAATGACCAAACTTTCTGCACTAGCCAAGCTGTCACCAATGTTCAAGGAGTGGATATGGATGATGAAATCAAACTATATATTGGAAAGCATGTGGACAATCCTTCAACTAAGACCCTTGAGGTAATCTCTATCACACATAAATCTCTCTTGATTTCTAGCCGCTTTTTCAAATGTTTTATCCTTGTTAACCTTTACATCCTGTGTAGTAAACTAAATTGCTTTCCTATATTATCTCCTTTAAGCATGCTAGGATATAGTATAATCATATTCAACTATCCTAATGTGTCATATTTCTTGCAATTATTTATCCCTCTAGCCTGGAATTGTCAAGGCCTAGGTAGGAGAATTACTAGTAAGTATGTTAAATAAGCATAACCCTGACATATTGATAGGTGCATTATTTTCACTATTTGGATACTCTAATTCATTGATTTTTTAGGATTTTTCATATCATTATGCTATGACTTTGTTTGTTTATGAGTTTCTTAGGAGTTTTGAAGTATATTCAACCAAAGAAGAGGAAAGGAGTTCATTCCGGCATAAAAAGAAGAGGTTAAAGGATGGAAACACAACTTTGAAACAATATTTACAAGAAGATTTACGGTTGGGAAAGTACCCCAAAACCCAACCGTAAAAGAAGTTGATTTTAAAGGAAAATTCCAGAAAGATTTACGGTTGGGTCTAGAATCTCAAACCCAACCGTAAAATTTGTTTAAAAATCATAAATATTTTTTCACTTCCATCTTGTAGACAATTGAAATACGAACGAAACCCAAAAAGAATGAGGTCAATCGGACACCGGATAAGGGAGATATGATCAAAATAGTGAAGTACAAAACAGTATCCAGGAGGAATTACGGTTGGGTTTCTTGGCTCGAACCCAACCGTAAACCTGGGGAAGTTTGGAGCGAATTTTTGTGACAGAGTTACGGTTGGGTTTCTTGGCTCGAACCCAACTGTAAAACAGGGTGTTTTTGGGTGATATTTTTGTGCCAGAGTTACGGTTGGGTTATTGGTTCGAACCCAAACGTAAAAGGGGTAGTTTTGGCACGTGTGTGGGCTTCTAAAACATGGAAAACATGGTCCCGGAAGCATTAAAAACCTAGATTTCGTGGATACTATGAAATAGAAATCCAAGACATTAATAAGACACCTTTTACACTTGAAGAACACAAGGAGAACGGCTTGGAGAGAAATTGATCATCACAATACCGAGGGTTTGCTTTACTTTCTTTCTTGTTTATTTTCCATGGATTTTGAGAAATCCATGATGAACTAAACCTTTCTTATTGGTTAGGGATGTAGTTCTAAGTTGGAAAACATGTTTATCAATTAAATGGCTCATTCTCATATGTTCATAATCTCTTCAATATCGCTCATGTTCTACCGTTTATAACGCCTTGTATGATGGATTGCTTGTTTGTTTAAGTCGTGAATTAGATGAGCATGCATTGACATCTATAGCTAAACTAGGGTTTGAGATCCGTAATTGTTGAAAGACCCTTGTTACAAGTAGTATAACATAGTTGTTAACGACGGGATGTTGTCATGCGATTATGTGTAGAAGCGTGACCTAGGTTAAATCCGAGTAGCTCTTATGCCGGATTGCTTAGAATAACCTCAACTCACAAATACCATTGCTTTCATTGGGTTAAACTTGAGTGGATCTTGCGCCAAGTTATTCGGTGAAAAGGATTCAAATAGTGGCTCTTGCGCCTTTGATGATAATAGGAGTTTTGCCGGAGTAAGCCTGCGATAGGATGCTTTAGGGTTATTGATATTGATAGTGCATGAATGTTGAGTATGATTTGGTTGATAAAATGTTGGAAGATGGAAGATGAACTCTCTAACCAATGTTCTTTATCTCTGATATTCGTTTTAATCTTTTTGCTTTAGTATAGTTTAGTTATAATCACAACCACCCCCCCCCCC
>JAJJMC010033691.1:5281654-5338924 GCA_023531435.1 Papaver californicum | reverse complement strand
CGGCTTGGAGAGAAATTGATCATCACAATACCGATGGTTTGCTTTACTTGCTTTCTTGTTTATTTTCCATGGATTTTTTTAAGAAATACATGATGAACTAACCTTTCTTATTGGTTAGGTATGCAGTCCTAAGTTGGAAAACATGTTTATCAATTGAATGGCTCATTCTCATGTCATAATCTCTTCAATATCGCTCATGTTCTACCGTTTATAACGCCTTGCATGATGGATTGCTTGTTTGTTTAAGTCGCGAATTAGATGAGCATGCATTGACATCTATAGCTAAACTAGGGTTTGAGATCCGGAATTGTCGAAAGTCCCTTGTTACAAGTAGTATAACATAGTTGTTAACGACGAGATGTTGTCATGTGATTATGTGTAGAAGCATGACCTAGGTTAAATCCGAGTGGCTCTTGCGCCGGATTGCTTAGAATAACCTCAACTCACAAATACCATTGCTTTCATTGGGTTAAACTTGAGTGGCTCTTGCGCCAAGTTATTCGGTGAAAAGGATTCAAAGAATGGCTCTTGCGCCTTTGATGATAATAGGAGTTTTGCCGGAGTAAGCCTGCGATAGGATGCTTTAGGGTTATTGATATTGATAGTGCATGAATGTTGAGTATGATTTGGTTGATAACATGTTGGAAGATGGAAGATGAACTCTCTAACCAATGTTCTTTATCTCTGATATTCGTTTTAATCTTTTTGCTTTAGTATATTTTAGTTATAATCACAACCAAAACCCCCCCTGTGTACATAAGTAATCGAAAGCAATTAACAATCACCTGCCTCTCTGTGGGAATGAACTTATTCTTATTACTATACTCTAATCTATATTAGTGAAGTAATAACTTGAATTATTTTGGCTGGCTGACGACACGACCACATATTCTTTCTATCTAAAACCAAACAAAAGTTAAAAACTTGAAAAATATCTTGGGTAGCATAGGTGCTACTAATTACTGGTCAGTTGAACCTAGTGGAAATATTGGCACAGCTGGTGGGATTACTCTATCTTAGAAATCTTCCCTTCAGATCTCCATTCTTGATCACTCCCCCAACCATATTAATGCTATTATATCTTCTTCAATATTGCTCACTGGTTGTTCACTGGCTACTATGGTAGCCCCTACACTACTAAAGATAAAATTCAGTCATGGAGTAAAATTCAGAAAACTTCTCTTAATCTTGCCCACCCCTGGCTAATCATGGGATATTTTAGTTTTGTCCTTAATGAGCATGAAAAATATCGTCGCCACCCTATCGATTCTGTTGAAGCTGCTATTTTCAATAATTATATTGAGGACCTGAATCTTGTTGACCTTAGTTATACTTCTTGTCCTTTTACTTGGTCTAATAGAAGGGAAAAGACTTTACTCATTGAAGAAAGACTTGATAGAAGCCTTCCTTCTAAGTCCTGGATATTAAACTTTCCTAACACTACCATTTTAGCCTTCTTGCCATTGGCTCTGACCATAATCCCATCTTGTTAGACTCTAATCCTAACTGGAATCCTAGTAGGATTCCTTTTAAGTTTTTTGGCCTCTGGTTGGACCATCATGAATATAAACAAATTATTGCTCAATGTTGGTTTTAAGAGCATGCTGGCTCTTCTGCCTTTATAATAAGAAAACTTAAAGGACATAAGTGTAAGGTTAGAGTTTGGAATAAAGTTGTTTATGGTAATATCAAATAAAATCTTGAGGAAAGCATCAAGTATTTGGATTGGATTACCAAGAATAACTTTCATACTAACAGAGGTTCTGTTTTGAGGAAAGCTAAGAACACTATTAAACATTGGTATGATGTCTAGGAAAAATTTTGGAAAACAAAAAGTAGAGACCAAAATTAGATTGGGTGACAGGAGTACTAAATATTTTCATGATTCTGTTAATAAAAGGATAAGAAGGAATAATATTGATGTTATCCATAATGGGAATGGGGATTGGATCACTGATGGTCAAATGGTCTCTGAATGTTTCACTAACCACTTTGGGAAAATGGTTATTGCTGATACTGTTTGTCTGGATCAAGATTTGCTCAGTCTCATCCCTAACACTATTTCTACTTCTGAAAATGATAATATTATATCTACCCCTGATGTCTTGGAGATCAAGAATGTGTTGTTCATTATAGAAGGAGACAAATCCCTTGGATCAAATGGTTTCCCACCAATCTTCTTCCAGTCCAAATGGCATATTGTGGGAGAGGATATTGTCAATATGGTGAAAAATTTCTTCACATCTGGGTTTCTCCTCAAGGAAATGAACTCCACTTTCATATCTCTTGTACCTAAATTGATTCTCCTTCCACCCCAGCTCACTTCAGACCCGTATCCCTCTATAATACTACCTAGAAAATTATATCTAAGCTCATTACCCAAAGATTAAAACCTCTTCTTCCTAATCTTATATCCCCTTTTCAGTCAACTTTTATTCAAGATAAACAAATCTCTGATAACATCACTATTTCTCATGAGCTCATCCATCATATGAATACTAAGGGTGTTATGTGTATTAAGATTGATATGGATAAAGCTTTTGACCGAGTGGACTGGAGTTTTCTGATAGTTGTTATGTCTAAAATGGGGTTCAGTGAAAGATGGTATAATCTCATACGCCAATGTATCTCTACTAATAATCTGGATATTTAAGTTAATAGAGTCCCTGGTAACTTCTTCAAACCCTCCATAGGATTAAGACAAGGTGACCTACTTTCCCTCTACCTTTTTCTTTTCTGCATGGAAGCTTTATCTAGGAAACTTTTGCATGCTGAAAGCTTAGGCATCATTCATGGCATTCAACTTTGTCCTGATGCTCCTTCCATTTGCCACCTTTTATTTGTTGATGATTGCATGGTCTTTTGCAAAACTAATTTGGAAGAAAGCAGAAATCTGGTTGATATCTGTAGAGAATTCAACTCTTCCTCTGGTCAAATGATAAACTTCTCTGAATATGGCATATTCTTCAGTAAGAATACTTACCCCTATATAGATGAGGATATTAACTGTTTTATGAAAGTCCATATGATCAATCCTAAAGATAAATACCTAGGATCCCCTCTTTTCACAAAAAAAAAGTAAATTGCAAGCTTTCCAACCTTGCATTGACAGCCTCAAGTTTAGGCTTGCTGGATGGAAAAGTAAGTCCATCTCTCCTGCTGGCAGAATGATAATGATTATCAATGTTACTTCTACTTCCTGTACTTATCAGATGAACTGTTTCAAGTTTCCTAAACAAACCTGTAAAGACCTGAACAAGATTCAAAAGGATTTCTTTTGGAATAAAGAACCAGAAAAACCAAAGGGTTTATACTTTATTTCTTGGGACTCTGTTTACAAACTAAAAGAGCTTGGAGACTTGGGCTTCAGGAATATAAAATACTTGAATGAAGCTATGATAACTAAAATTGGGTGGAGAATGATTCAAGAACACGACTCTCTCATTTCTTTCATCATGAAGGCTAAACACTATAGTAATCAGAATCTCTATAGCATGGACACTAAACCTAAGAAGACTGACTCTTAGATATGGAAAGGTATTCTTGAAGGGGTAGAAAATATCCAAAAATATTATATTTGGCAAGTATAAAATGGCCAGAAAAATCAGATATGGACTGACATACGGATCAGTGGTAAAGTCTCTATCCTGGAAAAACTTTCTCTTTGTCCTTCTGATCTGACTTATGTTAGTCAGCTCATTACTCCTCAAGGTCACTGGGATATTAGTATCATTGCTTAGTGGCTTCCCACGAAGACCAAATTGTTATTCTTTCTACTTCTATCAACTTTCTTCATGATGAGTCTTTGTCCTGGAGCTTAAATGAAAGTAGGAATTTTACTGTCAAATCCCTGTATAACAAGAAAATTAATGAGAAATACAAGGATGATACTTCCCTAACAACCTGGAAAGATATTTGGAAAAATTAGATACTTCTCCATCTATTAAATTATTCATTTGGAAAAGTTCTCAAGGTATTCTGCCTACTAATGCAAGAACGGCCAACATCATTCACTATATTGATCCTATATGCATCAGGTGCAAAAGTGTTGCTCAGGATATCTCTCGTTGCCTTATGTTTTTTCCCTATGCTGCTTATATCTGGGCTAAAATGTTTGGAAAAAATCACAACAATTTCCAGGATTTTTTCTACTTTCATTATTGGCTCAACTACTGGTTCTCTCTGGATAATGCCTCAAAATCCTAGAATGTCGTTTATGCTACTACTGCTTGGTTCATCTGGAAAGCCAGATGCGATTTGGTTTTCAAAAACATAAGTCACTCTGATTCTTTTACTGCTGATAATATCAAGTAGCATCAGAGTTCCTTTGATAGAGTGGTCCACAACCCTACTCATATCATTAACAATCTCTATTACCAAATTTCTGAACAGGACACTAGGGAAAGATTGATAAACCATCATAAACAAAAGTTTGGGCTCTCTATAAGTATATTTTGTCTGGAATGGGATGATAATTCAGAAAGCAATATTTATACTAACTCTTCTAATTTGACTAAATTTGCTCTGTTTGCTTTGTCCTTCTCAGGATCTTTCATTGGTGCCAGAACCTTTTCTTTCCATAGTTATGGGATAAATAAAGTCGGAAAAAGAGATGAGTTAGCTATCAACTAGGCCAAAGAGTTGCGGTCATAAAATGTAGATTTCAGTTCTGAGGATGATGCGACTTTGAAGGCTATATATGATATCTACAAGAAGGAAGTCCAATGAAGATTTAATCTGAACTAGCACCAAATACAGTCAATGAATTTTGAAGAAATATCTTTTGTGTTGGGGAATCTCATGAAACCCCAACATTCTGATAACTCTTATGCGTTTAAATTAGCTAGTTTAATTACCAAAAAAAAACATTAAGGGTAACTTATTTTGGAACAACACTGAGATGCTAGAGTATATCAGCTTCCCTCTCTTTAATAATCTCCTTAACAACAGTACTACTTTTGTAACTGGGGAAACTAGGGATTTGCATGAGGCTATATTTAGCTCTGCAAACATCAACAATGTAGTATTAGTTTAGGTTTTCAGCCTTTTTTTCTATATAAAAAAAGTCTTTTATATATAAATCCCATTTTGTCTGCAAATGCTATTTCCGTTATTTTCTTTTTTTTAAGGGTAGGTAAGCGGGACATGATTGGTGGATGGAGTTGGAGTCCTTAGAGAAACTCCAGTGGGGTGAGTATATTGGATAATTTTCCAATTACCACCCCACAGTGGGATGGGTATATTGGCTAATTTTTCAATTACCACCCCACAGTGGGATGGGAAAACCCAAAAAAGGGATTGGCAAATGGGCATTTGTGGGGATTTTCCCGTTGAGGCGTTAGTTAAATCGATCGTCTTTATGGGAGATGATTGAATCATGTTGAGCCGCTCGGCTCATGTTGCACCGAGTATCATCCCTTGTTGAGCCGAGAGGCTTTTCATGCACCAAGCATCGTCCTTTGTTGAGCCGAGCAGCTCTTCATGCACCGAGTGAAATTTTTTTTTATTTAACATATAGTTAATTTAGTTATTCTTTATTTAAAATATATATATACTGATTTTAAAATAGAAACATGACCCACTTAACTAAAAAATTATTTATTTATATAAAAAACGGACCCCATCAATTAAAGAAATGTTTGTTTATACAAAAATTGGGTCCACTTGGCTAATTTGCCAATTCTCCAACTGCCCAAAATTGAGTTTGCCAAGCCACGTGGATTGGAATATTGGATAAATGCCAATGCTCACTTGAGTTTCTCTTATGAATCATCCACATGAATAGGATTGCAATACAGAGTAGCACATTGCTCTCTGTTTTATCTCCAAAATCAATGTAAAATTGGACTTATTTCCCCGCACCAACTCTATGATCCTTTGTACTACCATGTGCAAATGATTCAAGGGGTTTATATTTTGTGGGGGTTATCTCCTGGTTCATATATGGTTTTAACAAAACACTAACTTTAATTAATGTTTCAAAAAAAAAAAAAAATACTCCCATCGTTGGAGATAGTACTTTTGTTCGGACTTTGCCGACTTTTCTCCTCATCCTTCAGTGGTTCATAAGAAATTCATATCCATAATGAACTGTATTTTCTTTTACTTTTCAATTGAGAGACAGTAAAAAATCATGTGAGTAGCGAAATTGTTTTAGAATATGTCAATTTAGGGTTTGCCGGTTGTGCTTTTACTTGGTCCAATATCGCTACTCAAAGAACTTCGATTTTCGATAGACTTTATGTAGCCCTTTGCAACACTTCTTGGAGAATCCTTTTCTCAGATGTTGTAGTGCTCCTGTTACCAAGAATGTACGATGATCATGCTCTATTTTCCTAAATATATTAAGGAATCTGCCAAAGTAGAAAAGACAATTTGAGGTCAAACCCACAATTCTTGGAGGTTACTAGGAAATGTTTTCTTTTTTGCTAGACAAGAAAGCAAAAGAAAAAACCTAAAGAAGACAAATGCCTTTGTCAAAGATATCAACAATACAAAGAGGATTATTAAGCCACTAGTCATAGACATGGTTGATGAAAGCGAAATTGGAAAGATTATAAGTCATACTATTGGCCTCTTTCTTCACAAAGGTGTACTCCACACTGCTATATTTCTTTTGTATCACCATGCTTTTTATCTTCCAAGGGATTAAAAAGTTTCATTCTTTAGGATTTTGACAATAGTTTGGGAGTCACTCTCAATTACAAAATTGAGTTGATACCTGAGATGATTCGGTTTGATACCTAATTATAGACACAACATAACAGATTTAGTCTTTGTTATATTGACTAAACTGAGTTGATTCATTTTGATAACTGAGCTGATTCAATTTGTTGGAATCTTGTAACAATGAACATCAAAGTTAGATGTATCATATAATAATAAGGAACTGAATCAAAACAACTCTACCATAAATAACTTGACGAGGGCAGAATCACAGGTTCAACAAATTGTCCTTAACACATTTGTTCGCGGGTATACTCAGGAACGATCAATGCTAAACTCCAACGTGCGAAGATGTGTCCAAGAAGTAACTGCTCGATATAGTTTGTATTAGCACAACACAAACTACCCACTCTTGAACTTAGCAACATGGATTAGAAAAGAAAGAGTAAATCTAATGCGCAAAACAAAGCGAGAAGATGGTGAAAAAAAGACGGGATAATAACCGATTCTGGAATATCTTGAAAACATATTTTCGAGTTGTATTTATAGGAGAAAGTTCTTGCGGATCAAATTAGGTATAACTTTTCTTATAAAAAAAGGTTTTGTTTTTGTAAAAAAATTAAAAATGAAAAAGGAATTTTCCCATAAATAAAAATCTTAAAGAAAATATTTTTGGAATTAATTTCCTAAAGAAAAACTTGCAAAAATAATTTCGAGTAAACATAGGACTTGGTGCATGCATGGTATACATGCATATAGCATAGGTTGGGTAAAGTATTGTCTTCCCTTCGTGCCTGCCTACCCATATGGTATACTATCCATAATGGTATATATGGTGGCCATCCTTCTCTAGAATACCTAATATGGGACTAACGAGTTTCATTCACTCAAGGAAATGAGTGAGCATCCATAGAACCCTTAGGTACTAAGATCAAACCACACCAAGACCAAAAAAAAATTATTTTTAAAATTTATTTTCTCCAACAATCCCCCACATGAATAAAATCTCGGTAAAAAGCAAAAAAATCAGAAAGCAGAAAATACCATATAAGCAAAGGTGTACATCAGGTCTTGAACCTTTACTTAGTGAGAAGTTACCGAAATTATTTGATAGGGACAGTGAACGTGATGTCTTGAAAAACTAGTGTTTGATGTATTTTGTAATAACAATCACACATGATATCCTCCTGGTGTTGCTAAGTTCATACCGTTGTGTCCATTTTGGCCCTGGACGTATTCAGTTTCTTTGAATGCTCTGGAGAATCAACTCATATTCTCATAGGAATCGGCCCACTTCCTCATTCAGATAGGTGCGTTTTACCAAGAGTGTTACTGTTGCACCCCACTTAAATCTTAAATTGAAACTATAGAACTCATTAAGACTTCTTAAAAGTCATCCCTCACATGGAGTCACAATATCACATCAATATACGAGGGATAAAAATATAATTCTCTTGATAGTGCATATCTTTAATCACCATAAATTAGTTGTCTCGTTGAACCTTCGTCTTGGGATCTCCAGTCAGTAAGTTTGAGTATCCTTCATGGAAATTTTATTTCATGAGCTTACGTCCCATCCCCCTCGATGTAGCACTAACTATCTCTTTAGACAATCCTTTCGTCAAAGGATCTGCGATATTCTCCTTAGACCTTACATGGTCAATAGTAATAACGCCAGTAGAGATAAGTTGTTTCAAATAATTGTGTCTTCTACGAATATGTATAGACTTCCCGTTATAAACATTGTTCTTAGACCTAGCTATCGCAGTTATACTCTCACAGTGTATAGATATAGCTGGCACAGGCCTATGCCATAGAGGAATGTCTTCTAAAAAGAATCTTATCCATTCGGCTTCCTCTCCTGCTTTATCTAACTCAATAAACTCTGATTCCATAGTGGAACGAGCTATACATGTTTGTTTGGAAGATTTCCAAGAAACAGATGCTCATGCGAGAGTGAATACATATCCAATCATAGACTTAGAATCCTGGATGGAAGGGTATCCTTCATAATACAAACAGAAAGAAATTTTGTACTTCAAGTACCTCAGCACTCTAATAAGTGCATCCCAATGCATCTGCACTGGATCAAGTATACGGAGCTTCAGAAGAAGTCATGGCTTCTCTATAAGTCTATGGATCAGACTCGACTAGGTATGTAATGCAACCATGATAGGTTTTCTCAGTTCTAATCCTTTTAATTACCTTTTCTTGGTTCAACTTCTGATTCATATTCCTCTAAAGGTAATAACTGACTAGTTAAAGGCACATCTAAGGGATTATCTAAACATCTCTTTCCAGAACCAACACTATGCCAAAACAGAGAAAATTTGACAGGGGACCTTTGTGAAATTTGACGGGAAAGACATGTCAATTCATTTTTGATAGGCCAAAACTATCAAATTCATGTACTATAGATAAACCATTATTGACCTTCTTTTTTTGACGGGCTTAGCAAATATGCAGAAGTTCCTCGGTGATTTTTTCTTAATAAAATTGAAAACAAAATCCCTAAAATCACCAAACTCATTTTGTTCCTCCATATCGCAATGCTTATAATCCGAGAAGAATTCTCTCTTCCTCCATCAGGCTCTCTTCCTCCATCCCGAAGGTTTGATTTCTTACTTTCTTTCGATTAAGAGATATTAATTGATTGATTTTGAAATGGAATTTCAGAAAAAACCTTTCAGGGTTTTCTAAACCCTGAACTCCAAATTACTTTTGATTTCTTTGTTTGATTCAAAATTACAGTTTCGATTTATAATAATCTTCATCGTTTTAATGTAAGATTTTTTTTAAAAAATTTCACAACAACCTCAGATCTGTGCTTTATTGAGTGTTGATCTATCTCTCAATCTTTAATTATGATTGAAAATCAATCTTCAAATTCGTATTCAGGATATCTTAATCTTTGTCACCCATAAATTAGTTTTGAATTTGGTCTACTTTCAATTTTCGACTTAATTTGAACTTATCATTGTTCTTGATTGATTAAAATAGCTTGAAGTCGAAAGACTGTAACAATAAAAGTTTATAATAAACGTTGATGAAATGTTGAGTTAATGTTTTGGTTCGCAGGATCAAACACATGTGCTAGGTAGTTCTTCGGTTATTGTTGGGTGATTACTGAGGTACGTGCTTTACTTGATAAGAGTTTATACTTTTTTTTAAAGGAACTTGATTATGATGATGGTACGTAGTAGTGTTAAGGTTTGAGTTGAGATTGTACTGTTGTTGAAAATTATAGTTCAGATATGAGTTTATAATAAGATTATGATTTTATTTCTCCTTCTTGCTGATGATTATCATTTGTAGTACTCATGAAAGTTGAAATAGGTGGGATATATTCATGTTGATTCTACAACCATTATCATTGTATGTTTGTTTCTGCTGGTTTTAATCATGCTCATAATACTTATAAACATCACTGCTTTGATGGGTATGAGGATAAGTTAAGTTTGAATACCAGCTTCTTAAAAAAATCCCTGAGATTTGGTCTTGCAGCTTCATCTCCTATTGTTGTAGTTGATATAAACATTATTGTTTTGTTTATGCTGGTTGTGTGCAGTTTTTACTAGAAATACCTCTTCAGTTTCCAAGAGTTTCTCCTTTCTTTATTTCATGACACAACTTTTGTTTGTTGGGGTTCATAAATTGCTAAATTTATTCCTTAGGTGTAGGCGTTGCATCTGAAGCAAGTCTTTTAACTATCCTTGATGCAATTCTCTTATTCCCACGCCGGGTCAAAAAAACGACCTTCATAATTCTTCAACCTTGATATCGCGAAGCATTTCTCCGGATCTTTCGTGAAACCTGACCCTGAAAAGGGGAGCTCATATACTTCAACCCCCCGATTTTTACTTATAGGGAGCTTGAAGAAGCCACAAACGACTTTGACACCACCAAAGAACTTGGTGATGGTGGCTTTGGTATTGTTTATTACGGTAAGAAAACATGGCAGATCCTTCGGTTCTTTCAGTAATTTATGGGTTGATGCGATTATTCATGGATAGAGGAGGGATTTATCCTATGTGTATATTATGCAGAAAAACTTAAATATGGGCATGTTGTTGCAGTAAAGCGATTATACGAGAACAACTGCAAGCGAGTTGAATAGTTCATGAATGGAGTTAATATACTTTCTCTCTTACGACACCAAAACCTAGTTTCCCTCTACGGCCGTACCTCACGCCACAAGAGAATTTCTCTATATTTTTATTAAAAATACCCCTCTCTCTATCTCACTGAATAATTAGTTGATTTATTATCTGATTTTGTTTTTGTTTCTACAAATTATATACATGAATACTTTCAGATGTTCACATAACCAGGAAAGCAACTTAATAGTAATTTTGCTACAACACCACCAATAAATACATCTTTAGTTGATACTGAGTGGCAGTTGCTTAATTTAAGTAATAATACCAATCAATAATCGGGCCTTTAATTCGTTTGGTTTCTAAACAATAGAACTTGAGCTCTGACTGCTCCTGTGTGATTTGATAAGGTTATGGTTGAGAATATACAAATGCTCTGACTGCTTCTATGTGAATATATGGATGGTCATCTTTTGGCATTTGGATACGCATTGAGTGATAATCCTGATGATGCAGATCTGTGGCTCATTGATATGTAAGCATTCATTCTTTCCTTTCTTTGTTCTTCTTTTTGATAAGTAAGATAGTAAAAAATTAGATAAAGGAAGTTATCCCTTTTCGTATAAACATTGTATAAGTTGCATGGTCATACTGACAAAATATGATGAATATGATGATGAATTAGAAGAGTCGTTGATTCAAAAAGAATGATACTAACCATTTTGTCTTCTCATTCCTTGGAGGACCCCATATGAGTTTGACTGAGCTTTTATGATCACATTTACTTATTTTAATAGATCTTATTACTGCTTCAAGTTGTGACTTAATCTGATTAAATGAATGCATATCTTTTTCCTGAAGGAATTTAACCGTTGGAGTGCATATACCACAACTAACTTCAACCTGTCGAAAATAAGTCGTAGGATTACCTGTCAAAATCTTGATTCAGTGACTTCATACTGAAAATAGTTTTTAGTATCTCTGTAGCCTAATATAACTTGAAATACACTATTTCTCATTGAAGTCTCTGGTTATATTTAGATTTTAAAGGTTTTCTACAATTATTTTCACATGCAGTAACTCTAAATTGTCAATGCAAAGCACAGAGGTGATAAAGGTATTTGTCATTTGTGGGAAAGTACACATCTCCGTCAGGCACAAGGACGAGCAGATCTGAGAGCAGGCTTAATGATAAAGTAAATAAACACCAATAAATGAATAGATTCTGGCTAGAAGAGGATGAAGCGGGATGGAAACCAATAAATGTCAATGCATGCAAGGTATGTCATGAGGATTCTGATAATTATTTCATCCGTGGCTTTAAGTTAATAGAAGTCTCTTTTTTACGTTAACTATCTTCAAGGTTATGACGATCTCTTTGTTTCATAACCTTAGATTTTCCTTGTTGAAATCTGTTGAGAGTACGAAAACTTGTTGAAAGATGCATCTATTAATTGGTTGGTTTGAATAGTTATCTTACACAAGTTTCTACCTCTGATTATTTACCTTGATGCATTTAAACTCTTGAAGCTGTGTATGTTGTTTATAAATGCTAAGATGATAACTTGTAGATCTTATTATGTTATGTGTAGCTCTTATTAGCTGATAAGTTTGATTAGGTTGCTTAGATTGAACAGGTTATTTTTTTTCTATTGTAGTTACCATTATGCTTGTCTAATGTGTAGCCATGCTATTATATTTCGGGCAGAAAAGGATACTCATAGCAAATATGGATCCATATGATTTTGTTCCTACACACTTCAAACCAATGCTTTTATATCCTAGTGTTGCGTGTTTTTTGTAGCTGATATACATGATTTCCATATATACTAGTAATGGCATTCACCTCAGAAGACGAAACAATTTGTTGTCTACCTTTTTTTTTTTTTACTTTTTTGAATGTAATTTCGACAAAAGATATACATGAGATCAATTTTTTAGAACATATGTCAATTTATTTTGAAGTTAAAAATATTTACAATTTATGTAATGATAAAACATCATTTATATAATTATTAAGAAGCATATATTGGCTGGCAATTCAGTTTAGGAATTAATTAACAAATAATGCATGTCGATAATCATTGACAAGAAAGGTTCGTCGTTTATTATTGATAACTATTGACAGTAGGTCACTATCGTTTAAGGTTTTCGACACCTTAAAACACGACAGGCCATCGATGGACTGATTCTGTCAGTAATCTCAATTAACAACGGTTTTGGGTCCGTCGAAAATGGTGATTTCTGTAGTGCAAGTTTCAAAGGAAAAACATTCTCAAAGAACTCTGCGTCCATAGAATACATAATATTATGCAACCCAATGTCAGAAATTTCAGAACTCGCAACCATAAACCTATAAGCACTAGTATGCTCAGGATACCCTATGAAAACACAATCAACAGTTTTGGGTCCTATCTCAGTTCTTTTAAGAGGAGGGATGGCCACTTTTTCCAAACACCCCATACTTTGAAGTAAGCATAAGATGGTTGTCTACCATTTCATAACTCATATGGACTTTTATCTGATCCTTTAAAGGGTACTCTATTCAGGATATAGCAAGCTGAGAGAATGGCCTCCCCCCACAAGTTTGCAGGTAATCCTGAACTAATCAACATGGCATTCATCATATCCTTAAGGGTACGGTTCTTACATTCAGCTACACCATTGGATTGAGGTGAATAAGGGGGTGTTGTCTCATGTATTATGCCATGTTCTTCGCAGAAATATCCTACAAGAATTCCATACTCACCACCACGGTCAGAACTAATAGTTTTAATGGTAGCATTCAATTTGTTTTCAACTTCAAGTTTATATATCTTAAAGGATTCTAAGGCATCGTCCTTCCCTCTAAGCAAATAAACATGACACTACCTCGTACAATCATCTATAAAGGTGATAAAACATTTCTTACCACCTCTAGTTTGAAATAAATTCATATCAATTAGGTTTGAATGAATTAATTTTAAGGGTTTAGAGTTTCTTTGGACATTCTTACTGAATGATTTCTTATCATGCTTAAATTCTACGCAAATCTCACACTTATGATCTTTATTCATAGTGAATTTGGGTATGCAGCCTACGCTACCCAACTTATGCATTGATTTGTAGTTTACATGACCAAGTCTACCATGCCAAACATTCAATGAAACACACATATAAGCATAAGAATCTTCAATTTTATTTCAGGACAAATTACATTAAGTTTATATAGCCCCCATTCTTATAACCCTTACCCACATAATCTTTGGCCTTAGTTACCGCAACTTTTCCATACTCAATTACAACTTTATAACCCTTATCATCAAAAACAGAACAAGCCACAAGATTCTTGCAGATGTCTGGAACATGAAGAATTTCATTCAATGTGAGAATCTTTCCCGATGTAAGCTTCAGACCGACCTTTCCCTTTCCTGCAACATATGCTGCAGATGAGTTACTCATATAAAGTTTCTCGCAATCCCCTACCTTCTGATAGGAGGTGAAAAGGTATTTTTCCCACAGACATGCTTGGTATCTCCAGAGTCTACCCACCAGTCCCTCACATTGGCCACTATATTAACTTTAGACACCATAACAGAAAACTCGTCCTTATTCTCAGCAACCAAGTTAGCATTATTCTTCTTATTAATGTCCTTACGTTGTCTACAGTGAATTATCATATGTCTACCATTTCCACAAACATAGAAGGAACCCTTAATCTTAGTAATGCTAGATTCAGGTTTATGAAACGTAACTTTGTTGTGAGGACTATGCTTAGGGTTGTGTTTGTTGTTATCACCTTTTCCATATTTGGAAGATTTGTGTTCAGTCACATAAACCTTGTTTGTCAATTCCCTTGCAGACGACACGTCCTTTTCCTTGGTGTATAACATTTCTTCAACTTGAATCTTCTTTCCCAGTTCAACCATGCTGACTTCACCAGTTTCATGTCTCAACTTCCTCTTGCATTCACCAAGAAAAAGGTAATTTCTCAATCACAGCTGATACTTGAATCATCATCAATTACCATACCTTCATCAAGTATTTCATTAATGATTTGTTGAAGTTCAACGAATTAATCAACAACAGCCTTATCATTCGTCATCTTGAATCCATAAACTTCGCTACCAAAAATTTCTTGCTACCTGTAATCTTTGCCTGGTACTTTTTTTCTAACGCAGTCCACTGATGAGTGTCATAGATGCAATCAAATTAATGATCTTATTTCCACTCAATTAAAGAATAATATAATGGAAGTCAAGTTTGTTCCCACGAGGAGCGAGGTGTTTAAATTGTCAAATATAACAAAGGGGGGTTTTGTTTTATGTTTCAAACAAAGTAAAAATAAGAAAGTAATTAAAAGTAAAGTTGTAAGCAATGGAGAGAGATATGATCGAGGAATTCTTCTTCGTTACTGAACATTCATCAAAGTAGTATACACATTTATGCATTATTAATCACCAATTATCACCAACCGTAGTATAACAATAAGCTCTGTTATCCCCTAAATTCCTTGTATCACTAGATACGGAAGCGCTCGACTACCAAATTCTATTCTTTTGAGCCACCAAGAATAAGATCTCAAGGTGAAACTCAATCGAATGCTTTAGGTATTGTGAATTTAGGTTGATCCTAGCATCAAACACATAAGCTCGGTCTGTTTACTAGTGTTATCTTTACACGCAATTGCTCCACAGAATCCCTCTGTAAGGTCTTGCATTCCCTACTTGTATATGAGGTGTTCGACTATTACACGTATCTCACAACTCTCTATTAGCTTTAGATTAATTAGCAAACTGAATTAGTTGGTCACCTGAACAATCTATTAACAAGTATAAATACATGTTAGTAAAACCAAACGAGAATCATGTGATAATTAAAAGAATGAATTTATATGCTAAATTGAATCTTGTATTAAAACTTAGAATTCATCCCCAATCACTTAGATGTTTAGCTACTCATGTATGTATAGGTACCCATGTTATATATAAAAGAAATTAGTTAAGAAATCGTTACGATAATGGAACCGCTCCGAACCCTAGCTTTCTTCTCTTCTGTTGTTGATCTCCTTCAAAGACTTGTAAAGTAATGTAAAGGTGTTAAAAACATCCCTTCTTAATGTATTGAGAGTCTTATTATATAGTGCTAATGATATCTAGGTCTTAGATTCCTTCCGAGACCGGGTTTTCCTCGTTTTAGAAGCTAAAACGCGTTCAGTTACGTCCAGGGTTCGACCGGCTCTTCTGGTGACCATCCCAACCGAACCTAGCAAGAAATTTTTTTCAAGATTAAGTACAAAGTTCGGCAAGGTCGTGGTGGGAGAGTTCCCAACCGAAATTCCTTCTGGAGACTTTCAAGTCCTAGCCGAACATCTCTATGTAGACTTCGTTCTTCGCCGAAATTAGACCTAAAAGTTCGGTTAGCTTCATTGGGACTCTTCCTAACCGAACGTCTCTATGAAATATGACTTTCAAATCATATCCTAAACGAACCTTTCTCTTTAAATTCTTCCAAAAACTCGATTTATCAGCTCTAAGTTCGGTTAGCAAGCTCTTAGCCGAACCTTCTCTTGAAGACTCAAATCTTCCAAGTTGTTTTTCCCATAACTTCTTTGTCCGGAGTCGGAATGATCCCATTCTTTTGCATTGTATTATTATTTAAATTTCTTTAAAGATAGAGTAAAGAAATATTAGATTTGAATGATTTCCATGTGGTCCTTTCTCTAGCTCCAATTGTAGCACTTTTGTTGCCATTTCCTTTGATTTCGGATGATTCACCTAATATAAGACATAAGATAGAAAACAAAAATAATAACAAGTCATATGCAAGAAGTATTACTAAAAAATTATGGAATTGACACTAAAAACATGTGAATTATGCACTTATCAAATTCCCCCACACTTAGCTTTTGCTAGTCCTCGAGCAAACTATTATCTAAACAAACCTAAACTAAAATAAGATACAACAACTCCATTATATCGAGGATACAGTTACTGTTATCATGTGTAACAAGCCTTTAAACCCCTACGTGTCCTTAGTAGACGAGTTATAGTCTCGTGAGGGTTTACAAGAGGTATACCCATAAAACCAAAATTCCAATTTTCAAACATTCCAGAGCACATGCATCCAAAGAGCTACGAAGACATAAAGTTTTTGCACATTAAAAATAAGAAGTTAAAAGTATAAAGAATATTGTTCTCATGCTTAAATATTGAGTTAGAAGAAAACTACCATATGAAAGAATCCAGGTTCGAGAGCGATCGAATGAATTCTGCCTCACTAATAAGATTTTATAAAATTGACAATCAAAAGACGCACTTTATGGTTCTCATGTGTGCAGGTGGGATTGAAGATAGAATCCTACACACTTTGAATGGTGGGAAAGAAAAGGAACCTTCCGAATTATATGAAGATGTTATCCCATAGAAATGTGGAATGAAAAAGAACCATTTTTTGTTTTTTCTAGTGACCTCTAAGAAAGGAAATCAATCACTATGCAAGGATGGGAATGCTTACTTACCTTCTCACCTAATCCACAATCAAGAACACTCTCATAACATAGAAACGTCTTCGGTCTTCGGTCTCCAACTGTTGATGATGAACTCTTGAACTTCGTAGGACCTTGACAATTTTAACTCTTTTCCTCAATTTCTTGTTGCTTAAAACTTCTTTATATATTTCTTCTTCCCCACGGCCTTATTGAATGAATTTAAAAACAAACAAACACTAAACAAAATATATATGTATTTTTTAAATTTTTTATAGATTTTTTTCTCTCTTTTTTTTCTTTTTTCTTTATTTTTCTTTCAATTTTTTTTTGTGAAAATTAAAAAATAAACTATGATCTGAAAATAAAATAAAATAAATAATAAAACTACTATGACCGTGGGATAAGGACTTTACCACTTGATTCTTCACAACTTGTATTGTCTTGATATCATGAACTTCACTAACTCTCATCTTTTGATTTTTTCCGCTCTTGTGCTTAGTCTTCAACTAAGATATAGAATTCTGTTTTTTTTATTGTTACTTCACTTGAATATAAAATTTGTTCTTTCTTGTACCGTTGCTTGTAAACCTTGAACTTTTCAACTTTCAAATTTATAATGCTCCGCTTGTTAATGATAATGTGTTTCTATGATAATGTGTTTCTATGAACCTGTTGTTGTCGAGAGAATGGTGTCAACTGCAAACAAGACTACAAGATAGAGTTAGCAATTCTTATGGCACCCTCATGATTGATAGAAATAGCACCCAAGAGATCAAAAAGTAGTGCTGAAATTGGTGCAAAGTTGGGTACCTCATCATTCTACCCGGAGTTTGTGTAGATGAAACACTCTAAATGGACAATTTAGACAGGTACAAAGAATTGCAGGTTTGGTGCCTCACTCATGGGTATTAAATGATCAACTTCTCTAATAATGTATTCTCTCCGCACCTAATTTCCCACCGGCGGTTTAAGTCCCTTTTTGTTATCTCTAGCCTCTCAACAACTAAGCAAACCGAATATAGTTCTCTAATACTTCTAAGTTCAGCTATTTCGGTGAGAAATCCGTATGTAGACTTATCTAGAAATATACAAAGTGACTCTAAAACATCTAAAAGTTGGAGGTTTTCATCCAAAAATGAACAAAAGTTTAAAAATTCTACCTACAAAAGTGAATACTAAAAATCTATATGTTTAATCACTCCCCCACACTTAAACTTTACATTGTCCTCAATGTAAATTGACTCTTCCAATGTAAAATTAAGATGGGAAATTAAATAATGATATGAAAAACTATTAAAAATCAAAAGATAAAGAGAGAAATACAAAACCAATAGGTTGCTTCCCATTCAACGCTTGGCTTAAAGTCCTTAGCCCGACTCTCTACTCGCCCGTATTACTCCTCCAGGGAAGCAAATCATAAAGCTCAATCTCATTAACATCCACCGTAGTGAAACCTTCACACTATGGCTTTAACCTATTGTCCTTGATCTTAAAAAATTTCCCAGTTTTGGGACTAGAAACTTCAACTGCACCATGAGGAAAAACATTAGTAACAACAAACGGTCCCACCCATTTCTCGCTTAGCTTACCAGGAAATAATTTAAGACGAGAATTGATAAAAAGAACTTTATGCCCCACAATAAAACTTTTCCGAGAAGTCATCTTGTCATGGAAAAACTTCTTCTTTTCCTTGTATATACGAGAGCTCTTATATGCATCATTGCGTATCTCCTCTAGCTCATTAATTTGTAGTTGCCTTTGTTTCCCCGCTTTATCATACTCCATGTTGCACATCTTTATCGCCCACAAGGCCTTATGTTCAAGTTCAACCGGGAGATGACAATCTTTGCCATAAACCAACCGATATGGAGACATACCAATCGGTGTCTTGTACGTCGTTCTATACGCCCATAATGCATCGTTGAGCCTCAAGCTCCAATCTTTCCGTGTACTATTAATGGTTTTCTCAAGAATGGACTTAATCTCACAATTAGAAATTTCTGTTTGCCCACTAGTTTGTGGGTGTACGGCGTACCGACCTTGTGAGTAATGTTGTATTTATCTAGAAGGGCATGGAAGGATTTTCGAAAGTGTGAACCTCCATCATTAATAACCACACGTGGTGTGCCATGTCTTGTGAAAATATTTTCCTTCATAAACTCACAAACAACTTATGAATCATTAGTAGGGGTGGCTTTAGCTTCCACCCATTTTGAAACATAATCCACCGCAAGAAGTATACAAAATATTCCATACGAATTAACAAAAAGGCCCTTAAAATCAATTCCCCACACATAAAATATCTCCACAGGGAGAATTGGTGTGAGTGGCATTTGATTACAAGCACCTAGATTGCCCGTTCATTGACATCTATCACAAGATTTACAAAAAGCATATGCATCCTCAAATAGGGTAGGCCAGTAAAAGCCAATATCAAGAACTTTGAGAGCGGTACATTTAGAACCAAAATGGCCACCACAAGCATAAGAATGACAGAAAGATAGAATGGATTGAAATTCAGAGTCCAGTACGCACCTGCGGATAATTTAATCAGCACAGTATTTCCACAAGTAGGGCTCATCCCACACATATTGGTTGGATATCTTCTTAAGCTTTAGATTTTGATAACTATACATTATACTAGTACTTGCCTCGTAACCAAGTAGTTCACTTTATCATCGTACCAAGGTGTTGAAATATCGACGAGAAAAGTTGTTCCTGCGGAAAACGATCTTGTAAGGGAAGATCTTTTTTAGACACAACGAGTCTACTAAGATGATCTGCAAATGTATTCTCAACACCTTTCTTGCCTCTAATTTCTATGTCAAACTCTTGCAGCAACAGAATCCACCGTATAAGTATTGGCTTAGCTTCTTTCTACTTGAGTAGGTACCTAAGTGTTGTTTGGTCAGAATAAACAACAACCTTGGTAACCACCAAATAAGATATGAATTTTTCTAGTGCGAAAACTATAGCCAACAACTCTTTCTCCGTGGTATAATAGTTGATTTGTGCATCGTTTAGGGTTCTAGATGCATAGTAAATCACATGGGACAATATGTCCACCCTTTGACCCAAAACGGCTTCAACTACATAGTCACTCGCATCACACATCAACTCGAACAGTAAACTCCAATCGGGTGATTTGATTATTGGTGCAGTTGTCAACAACTCTTTCAATCTGTCAAAGGAATCCTTGCACTCCTGGTTGAAGTTAATAGTATCCTCTTTTTGCAACAATTTACACATCGGTATTGAGATTTTGGAGTAATCTTTCATAAACCGCCTGTAAAAACCTGCATGACTAAGAAACATGCGAATCTCCCTCACTGAAGTGGGGTATTATAAGTTTCTTATTAAGTCTATCTTTGTTTTGTCTACTTCGAGCCCTCATAGGACACAATGTGACCGAGTACTATACCATGGTTTACCATAAAGTGACATTTCTCCCAATTTAGAACAAGGTTAGTGTCTATGCATCTTTTTAGAACAAGTTCAAGATTTTCTATGTAAATATTAAATGAATCGACATAAACACTAAAATCATCCATAAATACCTCAATGATACGTTCCACGTAATCATAGAATATACTAACCATACATCTCTGAAAAGTGGCATGCACATTGCAAAGACTAAATGGCATATATGTAAATATACCAAAAGGACAAGTAAAAGTAGTCTTCTCTTAATCTTCTGGTGCAATAACAATCTGATTGTATCCCGAATAACCGTCCAAAAAGCAATAATGAGAATATCTCGACAACCTCTCTAACATCTGATCAATGAAAGACAAAGGAAAGTGATCCTGTCGTGTAGAAGAATTAAGCTTTTTGTAGTCTATACATACTCTCTATCCTATTTGAACTCTTATAGGAACAAGTTCATCATCTTGATTTCTGACAACAATGACTCCAGACTTCTTTAGTACCACCTGTACCGGACTAACCCATTTGCTGTCAGAAATTGGGTAAATCACCCCCACATTTAAAAATTTGAGGATCTCTTTCTTCACGACCTCCATCATTGGGGGGTTAAGCCTACGCTGCGCATCACGTACTGGATTTGCATCATCTTCCATTAGGATTCTATGCATGCACATTTATGGACTAATTCCTTTGATGTCAGCAATCGTCCAATTAATGGCCATTTTATGCTCTTTCAGAACCCTAAGTAGACGTTCTTCTTGTATGGCAGTGAGGTTCTTTGTAATGATCACCGGAAGCACTTGTTTATCACCCAAGTAAGCAAACTTTAAGTGATCGGGAAGAGGCTTCAATTCTAGTTTAGGTGCCTACATAATAGAAGGTAAAGGAACCTCATCAGTTACGGATAAATAAATATAAGAAATATTACCCGTTTAAGCTTCTTGTGATTCCCTTAAGGCACCATACATATCCAATAGCTCTTTGATTAAGTCAATGTCCAAGTTTGGCTTCCCATGAACGTCCAATTCAATGCTATTACTCAACACAACTTCAAGTTCATCTTCATTGATAAAATCAAACATTTGTTGTGCTAGCGAACCAATAACATCGACAGAGAAAACAGAATAAACATCACTAGGATAATGCATGGCTTCAAATATATTGAAGCAAATAATCTTCTTATCAAATTCCATAGTGAGTGTACCACTATCAACATCAATCTTCGTCTTTGCAGTTTTCATAAACGGTCTCCCAAGTAATAACGAAGTAGATGAACAAATATTTCCATTCTACATATCCACAATATATAAATCAACCGAAAATATTAACTCATTCACTTGAACTAACACGTCCTCCAAGAGTCCTTATGATATATATTGGACTTGCTTGTTAATTAAATGGTAATCCCTGTCTCTTTTAAAGGTCCATGATTCAAAGAATCATAAATATCGGTTGACATTAGGGCTGCACAGGAACCGACCCGAAAAACCGCACCCGCCCGAACCCGCTAAAACCGCGGGTTTTAAAACCGTACCCGCCCGCTACGGGTTGGTATACGGTTTTGAAAACTCAAAACCCGGTCACCACGGGTCGGTTTACGGGTTTAGTGTAGAACCCGCCCGACCCCGCCCGTTTAAAACCGTTAAATATGGACCGTTGATGAGATCAATCTTGACCATCTATAAAAACTAAACACATTACATATGACCTAATCTAATCTCTAGCAGTCTTCACTCTTCACTTCGTTCTTCAATCTTCACTGTGGATCAATCTTCTTCTGTGCTTCACTTCTTCTCCGCCTTCCTCTCAAGGCTCTCATCCTCTGGTTCCATCCTTCCATGCCATCGGCCATCTCATCCAGGTAATGATACTTATTGCCCTTCTCTGCCATTCCTTCGTTTATCAACAGCATCAAATCTCCATTGATGATTTAGTGAACTACAACATTAAACATATCTCATTTGGAATCTTCAATTCAATCGATTTGAAAACATGGGTTTGTTGTATTTCGTTTTAATTTTATGATTATCAATTCAAATTGTCCAAATTGATCAATTAGGATAAAAATATGAAGAACTAGGGTTAACTTTGAAAGATTCTATTTCCACAGGTAAGTGTTTAATTCAGTCCCGATATGTCTACTAAATCCGTCTCACATATATGGTGCATTTCATCATCATCTATTAGTCTTGTTTACTTTGTTAATTGTTATATTGTTGTGATCAATTTTGATGGGTACTATGCTCAGACATAATTTTGATGGGTACTATGCTCAAACATGAACCTGAACTATGTAAATGAGTCTGTGGTCCATATAATGAGGTTCCTGGACCTGTCACATATTAGTCTGTGCATGTTGATTCAAGAAACATGAACCTGAACTATTAGTTGTTCCTCTGCTGATTTTGTTTATTAGTGTTAGATTTTTCTTCCAAAAATCTCGTTCTGAAATCAAACAGAGAGTAAAACCTCTATTTCAATGAGTAAAACCTCTAAACTTGAGCTCAACAGAAGGACATGATCATTTCTTCTCTAGGAGTTCTTGCATTCCCAGAATTAGGTAAGCACAATTCTCAATTTTCAATTATTTCTTTGGTTTAAAACACAAAAACATAATTCTCAGTTTTGCTCACGCCGATCATATGTTGGGAATGTTTTGGTTGTTTGGATGAGTATGAAATTAATTCTGATACTATATTATTTGTGAAATTTGTTTGATGAATTATATTTGTTACTTAATTTTGATTTATTTTTTTGGTTTAATTCTTTGGGAATTTAAAGCAGTATGTTTTACTGTTAACAAAGATGAGATGAACATAAGCTTCAAATGTAGTATCACATTCTTTAAGCAAAATGAGTGACACCACCATGTTTTCTTCTGAATTTAGATTTGAAAAACCGTCTTGTACAAGCGGCATTATTGAAGGACAGGAATATTTCAGTATCCTACCCAGTTCCAAAGCAGTTGTCCTACTCTGCAGAAAAGCTCTGGCAACAGGTTAAACTAAATGCCTATTCTAGCCAATGTCGAATGCTATAGTTAGTTTGTCAGCATGTGAATTGTTTTCCTCCGTGGTCATTTACTTGTTCATAGCATTGCTTTTTTGTAATGAGGACAAGGCAGAATCATGTAAGGAGCATCAGATGCAGTGACCCTGTAATTGGTTTACTTGCACATGTCTGAAATTGCACATAATCTTATCTGTCATAATTGAATTTTCTTATTGTGAAGTATATTACCTCAGGATGTTGAAGGTATCAATTTCATTGTGCTTCTTTTTTTTTGTCATACAGGTAATGACTCTTGATTTACCATTTCGATAGATATTAGCTCGGAACTGGGAAGTACTTTAAGTCTCTAACCTTTTGGGTCCAAATCAATTGGAGTTCTACTTGAGTTTCGGTTAGAGTCTTAACCAAGACATTTGGAGTGCATGGCAGCTTTTTTTCCCTTTTTTTCTAAAGCATACTTACTAGACAGTGAAGCTATAATTAATAATCTTAATGTTCTTTGTTTTTGTTTTTGTTGTCGTTGTCTTAATTTTATAATACTATTTTTTTTTTTGCTTTTTTCATATTTTTTTCTGTTTTTTTGTGGCTGTTTTAGTGTTTTTTTTTGTCTCCACGGGTTAACCCGCTAAAAAACCGAACCCGCCCGACCCGCCACGGGTTGAAACCGACCCGCCCCGCCTGTGGACGGGTTGGTATACGGTTTTGATTATCAAAACCCGCATGTGGACGGGTTGGTAGTTGGTTTTACCCTAAAACCGACCCGCCCGCCCGTTGTGCAGCCCTAGTTGACATAACGTTTATGGAAGCTCCCAAATCAAGCAAAGCATGCTCAAACCTCTTAGTACCAATATTAATTGGCACCGTAAAGCCTCTAGGGTCTTTACACTTTGCAGGCATCTTCTTCAACAACATAGCCGTTGCACTCTCCCCAACCTTTGTGACTTCATTAGGAATCAACCTATCCTTCTTTGTACACAAATCCTTCAAAAAATTGGCATATCTAGGCATAGTTTTGATGACTTCAATAAATGGGATGTTGATTTGCACCTTCTTGAAGATATCCATGATCTCCTTATCTTGAGATTCTTTCTTGGACTTGACAAAACGAATAGGAAAAGGAGGTGGTATAGTAAAGGTAGGAACTGTGTCCTTAGGTTGGCCGGTTGAGATTGGCTTTTCCTTTGGCACGGTTTCTTCCTCTACTTCCTTTTCTAAGTTACCACTAACCTTCTCTTGCTGTTGTAGTTCTTTAACTTGTCTTCCACTTCTTAAGGTCACTGCATTAACGTGTTATCTCGGACTCACAAAAGATTGTGATGGAAGATTTGTTGATGCTTGTTCCTTGAGTAGATTCACATCAGTTGTCAGTTGCCCCACTTGAGTCGTCGATTCGTTCTTCTGCTGACTTTGTTGGAACATAGATGAGAGACATTGTATCATGGTAATAATCTTCTCGGATACGTCCTCCTTAGGAACTTGAGGTTGCGGTTGCGGCTGAAATTGTGATTGTTAAAAGCCACCTTGTCTTACATACGGATTAGGAGCTGCAGCTTGCTTGTTTGCATAACTAAAATTCGGGTGATCTTTCCAACCAGGATTAAAAGTATTAGAATAGGGACCATACCTCGGCCTTGGATAAGGAAATAAGGCATTAACTTCGGCCTCCTCTTCGTATGGTGGAGAGACTACAGAAGCTATACGATGAATTTCCTTCTCAATGGTACTCAACCGATGTTCTGGATTTGAAGACTCTTCTATAACTCTTATGACATTTGAGTCATTTCTTGTATAAAATTGTTGTGCATTCGAAGCCATACTCTCAATCAAACTAATTGCATGCGAGATTATCTTTTCAGTAAGTGAACCACCAACGGCTGCATCAATTAAATTCCTCTTCTCTGGAAGTAATCTTTCATAGAAGTATTGAATGATGAGTGTTAATGATATGTTATGGTGAGGGCAACTTGCCAATAATATTTTGTACCTCTCTCAATTTTCATGAAGAGACTCCCCAGTAATCTGTAAAATGCTATTAATATCTTTACAAACAACAGCCGCCTTAGAAACATGAAAATACTTCTCCAGAAATATCTTTTTTATCTCAGTCCATATTGTAACACTCTCTGGAGGAAGGTAATACAACCACTCTTGTCACGGACTGGAAAATTCCGCCTCCGGCGCTATGCGCTGGGCAGGCTAGAACTTCCCGATGCGCGGCTTAGAAGATAGTAACCGGACCTTAAAGCTTAACTTATCGCTGGCAAATTGCAGTTAGATTTGCCTTTGCAAGCATGATACTTGAAACGTAGTTTCCATACCGTTCCAACTCACCTTTGTTCTGCAAAGGGTACATGGCCATTAAAGCCAATGGTGAATGCCTTTGGCAAGCATCACATAATTACGATCATTTTCCAGGCCTAACTCATGCCTTGGACTAGCACCTAGGCCATTTCAAGCCTAATTTTTCGCTTCATCAATTCTGTTTCGATCATGCGCTAGAGTCTGCACTGGTCTTTCTCTTGCCAATGGTGCAGCAACCAGGCATATTCCGTTCATACCGTATGGCTTGATAAGAAGTATGATCATCCCTCAAATAGAATGAAACTACCTCATCAAGTGCGGTAATAATCATCTCTTGCATAGCATTACCGAGCCAGATGATATGAGTTACCAAAGCGTCGCAAACATCTTCCAAATTAGATAATATGAGCGATGAGATGCTGCACCTCAATGCATTGCATTGCGGCTGCCTACGTACCCAACCCGTAACTTGAAGGGATCAAGCATGACCGTAGTTCATCAAAGTGTCAATTCGAAAGGAACAAGCAACTTAATCCTATTAAGGCAAAGTCAACATCAAGTCCAATTCCATCGCAATAAAAAAGGCCAAGCAAATCCTAGACCGTATAGGCCAAAGGACTTTCGCAAGGTATGCACTAGCTTGTGCATAACTATTGCTATTTACTATGCAAAATATGCGTTCTCGAGTACGCAACACGATTGAATGATGCTTTCACATAATTCAAGCTTTATGGGCTAAGCTACAAGCATATTGATGCTTAAGCATCAAGTACGCTCCAACGTATAGGCCACAATGCATATATATGTGCATTACCGCTCATGCACATTCAAGCTTTATTGTTTAAGCTATAAGCATATTGATGCTTAAGCATCAAGTATGATCCAACGTATAGTCCACATCGCATATATATGTGCATTACCGCTCATGCACATTCAAGCTTTATCGTTTAAGCTATAAGCATATTGATGCTTATGCATCAAGTATGCTCCAACGTATAGGCCACATCGCTTATATATATGTGCATTACCGCTCATGCACATTCAATCAAAGCGCCCTCCCTATATATGTTTTATTCGTATTTTTACAAATAAATAAAAGAAACGGAAGTGACATCCATCGATTACACTTTAGGCAAAAACGCCAACTGGTTGGCGCCTCTAGGCAAATCCGCTAACTGGTTAGCCAGCTGCTAGGCTAATCCGCCATCTAGTTAGTATGAAGGCCAATTGTGCCAGGGCTAATGCATCCACACCCTATTGCATATCTAAGTAAGCTTTATAAGCTTAGGATGAAGCTTCATCCCATGCCATGACGCATCCCTAAGTAAGCGTCATACGAAAATTACAGGTGTTACAACTCTTCAACTAGATCTATTAAAGAAAATGGAAAGGCTTGCAGCATAGCCTTATCAGTGTCTTCGGTACCTTGCCTAAGACTTGTCATCTTGTGCTAAAATACTTGAAGATGACGGTCCAGATCTTCGCCTGGAAGTCCCTTTAACTTCAGAAAATGGTGAATAAGATTCGACTTCATCTCCATTGTGTCAGTTAGAGTAATACATAATGGTTGTGAATCTAAGAATGAAGATGTCAACTCTCATAGCTTCTTCTCTGGAAGTGGGGACCACCCATCTCTTCTATGTGATCTTCCTCTTTGTCTGAATCTGAAAAATTAACTTGGTGAAGAACAAGGAGGAAGCGAAGTGTTTACTGCTCGAACGAAGTATTTTAGTAAAGTGCCTGATCGAAGATGTATACTAATGGGACTTGGTTTTTCCTCTTTAAGCATTCACCAAACAGATTGTACCTGAATTCGAAAATCTAGAAAACAAAGTTAAAAACTAATAATGAACCTAAAAAAAATAACTATTTAAACCAACTTCTCCCCGACAGCGGCGCCGAAATTTAATGCGTGTCATAGGTGAAATCAAATTAATGATCTTATTTCCACTCAATTAAAGAATAATATAATGTAAGTCAAGTTCGTTCCCACGAGGAACGAGGTATTTAGTTGTCAAATGTTATAAAGGGTTTTTTTTTTTTAGGTTTCAAACCAAGTAAAATAAGAAAGTAATTAAAAGTAAAGGTGTAAGCAATGGAGAGAGATATGATCGAGAAATTCTTCTTCGTTACTGAACACTCATCAAAGTAGTATACTCATCTATTCATTATTAATCACCAATTATCACCAACCGCAGAATAACAATAAGCTCTGTTATCCCCAAAATTCCTTGTATCACTGGATACGGAAGCGCTCGATTACCAGAATTTATGCTTCTAAGCCACCAAGAATAAGCTCTCAAGGTGTAACTCAATCGAATGCTTTAGGTCTTGTGAATTTAAGTTGACCCTAGCATCAAACACATAAGCTCGGTCTGTTTACTAGTGTTGTCTTTATACGCAATTGCTCCACAGAATCCCTATGTAAGGTCTTGCGCTCCCTACTTGTATAGGAGGTGTTCGAATATTACACGTATCTCACAGCTCTCTATTAGCTTTAGATTAATTAACAAATTGAATTAGTTGGCGACCTAAACAATCTATCAATCAAGCATAAATATTCATGTTAGTAAAAACAAACGAGAATCATGTGATAATTATAAGAATAGATTTATATGCTAAATTGAATCTTGTATTAGAACTTAGAATTCATCCTCAATCACTTATATGTTTAGCTAGTCATGTATAAAGAGGTACCCATGTTATACATAAAAGAAAATAATTAATAAATCGTTACAATAATGGAACCGCTCTGAAACCCTAGCTTTCTTCTCTTGTGTTGTTGATCTCCTCCAAAGACTTGCAAAGTAATGTAAAGGTGTTTAAAACATCCCTTATTAATGTATTGAGAGTCTTATTATACAGTGCTCATGATATCTAGGGCTTAGAATCCTTTCGGGACCGGGTTTTTCTCGTTTTATAAGCCAAAACACGTTCAGTTACATCCAGGGTTCGGCTGCCTCTTCTGGTGACCATCCCAACCGAACCTAGCAAGTAAAATTTTTCAAGATTAAGTACAAAGTTCGGCTAGGTCGTGTTGGGAGATTTCCCAACCGAACTTCCTTCTGGAGAATTTCAATTCCTATCCAAACATTTCTCTGTAGACTTCGTTCTTCGCCGAAATTAGACTTAAAAGTTCGGTTAGCTTTATTGGGACTTCTCCTAACCGAACCTTTCTATGTAATAGGACCATTAAATCATTTCCTAAACGAACCTTTCTCTTTATATTCTTCCGCAAACTCGATTTATAAGCTCTAAGTTCGGCTAGCAAGCTCTCAGCCGAACCTTCCCATGTAGACTCAAATCTTCCAAGTTTATTTTGCCCATAACTTCTTCGTCCGAAGTCGGAATGATCTCATTCTTTTTGCATTGTCTTATTATTTAAATTTCCTTAAAGATAGATTAAAGAAATATTAGATTTGAATAATTTCCATGTGGTCCTTTCTCTATATCCAATTGTAGCACTTTTGTAGCCATTTCCTTTGATTTCAGATGATTCACCTAATATAAGACATTTAGATAGAAAACAAAAATAATAACAAGTAATATGCAAGAATTGTTGATAAAAAAGTATGGATTTGTCACTAAAAACATATGAATTATGCACTTATCATCCATAAATTATAAGCACTGAAATTTTCTTTAGCATTATAAAAATCATACATTGCATCTTCCAAACAGTTCATAATATGATTTTTAGCCAGATAATTTTGCTTCTTGTAAAATATTTTGTCTTCTTCAGTATTTTCTTCAGCATTCAATAAACCATCAAAAGGAACCAGTACTACATCCAATTCATGATAACTCAGGAAAAACAACATCTTGGATTGCTATCTTCTGAAGTCCTTTTCGTTGAACTTATATGGTTTTTCAACATCGTTCTTTCCCATTGTTACGAGATATAAAATAATGTGTTGAGATTGTTGAATCAAGCAATAATGAATATCAAAGTTAGATGTATCAAATAATAATAAAGAACTGAATTAAACAACTCTACCACAAACAACTTGATGAGGGCAGAATCACAGGTTCAACAAGTTTTCCTTAACACATTAATTCGTGGGTATACTCAGGAACGAGCAATGCTAAACCCCAACGTGCGAAGATGTGTCCAGGATAAAACTGCCCGATATAGTTTGTATTAACACAACATAAACTACCCACTCTTGAACTTAGCATCAGGGATTATAGGAGAAAGAGTAAATCTAGTGCGCAAAACAAAGTGAGAAGATGGTGAAAATAAGACGGAATAGTAGCCGCTTCTGGAATATCTTGAAAACAGATTTCAAGTAGTATTTATAGGAGAAAGTTACTTGCAAATCAAGTTAGGTTTAAATTTTCTTATAAAACAAGGTTTTATTTCTTGTAAAACAATTAAAAACGAAAAAATAATTTTCCCATAAATAAAATTCTTAAAGAAAATATTTTTGGAATTAATTTCCTTAAGAAAAACTTGCAAAAATAATTTCGAGTAAACATAGGACTTGGTGCATGGTATACACGCATATGGCATAAGTTGGGTCAACTATTGTCAGTTGTGAAAAAAAAACGGGATAGTAGCCGCTTCTAGAATATTTTGAAAACAGATTTTCAAGTTATATTTATAGAAGAAGTTATTTGTTAATCAAGTTGGTTTTCGATTTTCTTATAAAACAAAATTTTGTTTCTTGTAAAACAATTAAAAACGAAAAAAAAAAAATTATAAATAAAACTTTTAAAGAAAATATTTTAAAAATTAATTTTCTTAATAAAAATTTATAAAAATAATTTCAAGTAAATGTAGGATTTGTACATGGTATACATGTATATATATAAATTGGGTCGAATATTATTAATTGAAAGAAGACGGGATAATAATCGCTTCTAGAATGTCTATAGAGATGGTATTTATAGAGGCATTCAGAAGTTTTGAATAAGAAAATTGTCTCCCATATCCATAATAATGTGGTGTTCTTATCATTAATTACCTATGGTTTGTAAACGCTGAGCTAATATACATTTTGTTCCGTAGTGCTTTGAAGTATTCTCTTACACCGGTAGTCTGTTACCAGGAAAAATGAGAAAATTAACATAAACACCTTTGCTAAGCATACCGTTTAATTAGGCTCTATGTAATTAAGCAAAAACCAGAAAAAATTGAAGGAAAACTTTTCTTCTTATTAAATTATGAGGCAATAAGTTTGTACGGCGGTGATTAGTACATCGAGGAATCTACTTTTTGAGGAAGTTCTTAAACCAAGTAGCAGAGGATTTAGGATATCGCTTTAACCCATTCTTGTTAGCTACATAATTAATACCAAACCTAACAGTATAACCACTGGACCATTCAAAATTGTCTAGCAATGACCATGCAAAGTATCTCCTCACATCAACTCCCTCCCTGCAACAACATTAAACAATCGCCAATTTTTTCTAAGAAAAACATTTTCCTACCTCATCAACCATAGGGGAAAAAACATGTAGTTTACAGTAAAAGAGAGGAAAATGAAATGATACTCACTTGATGGCCTTTTGAAGGTAAAAGAGATGGTGATCATAGTACATAATCCTCAAATCATCCTTCGAAGCTTCTTCCGGTGATAAATTAGGATCATTGGAATCTGATATCCCTGAAAATTGTAAAATGCTTGCATGTAAATATGCACACATGCATGAACAAGAAACTATTCGTTACAGTTGTGATCAGTTATAGAGTAACATAATAATATCCCCAGTTACCATTTTCTGTAATATATATGATTGGATTCTTGTACTTTCTCTTCGTGTAATGGAGCAGGTTTCTGAATCCTTGTGGGTACACATACAACCAAGGTGATCCTAACTGCAAAAAACAAAAACAGATTGCATATGACATGTGAATGTACAGTTTACTAAAAGGCTAATATAAAGTTATAATGTAAGAATAACTTTGATACCTTAGCACCAATTGGGATCCATTCCGCTGTGCTGCTCATAATTGTAGAAAAGACGAATTAAATAGCGATGACATAAACAACGAACAAACTATGTGATCACCCATGCATGCACCATATGAGCACCTAAAGTCGTGAGTAATGTAGTGATCATAAATTAAAATGACTTAATAAATTGAATTCACTTACTGGTGAGCTTAGTTTGAGCGTCATTTGTGTAACTTGGAATCATATTAGCATGATTTTTGGTGGAAGAAACATGTTCTGCATAATTTGCCGTGTAGTAATTCAATCCGATGAAGTCACATGATCCTTTTACCAACTTCGACTCATCTTCAGAGAATTTTGGTAGACGATCTCCGACCAGTGATTCATGCTTTGTGGATATCTTCGGTAGGTTAATGGATCCATGAACCTGTCCAATAGAACACGTCCTAAGAAGTTCTAATATCTTACTTCTAAGCACCGTGTATTTGTAATAAGATCGTAAGTAGTTAAAATACTTACCACCCATACATAAAGTCAAGGGCCCTGAATGCAGCATCGTGGTTCAATCTGGAACCGGAAATAGGCACCATCCAGTTACTCCTAATGTTATTCCGATGTTTCCCTTCTGGGTCATCCGCATACCAACATCTAAGCATTTGGTACTCTGCAGCTGTTTCCGAAAGTGAAATTCCTCTTATAGTACGTACCTTATAATTGTCTTTGTAAAGCTTAGCAGCCACTGCATGAGCAAGAAGTTGGTGATGGGCCACCATGTATGGTTCAGTACCAGAATCACCAAGAGTACAGTTTCCTACCCATTTTGAACATCGACCTGGTGCAAATTGGCCTACTGCATACGCAGTACTGCTATATGTCCAAGGTTCATTAAAAGTGATCCAGTGCTTCACTCTATCACCAAATTCTTTGTAACACAACTCCGCATAATCCTTAAAATCATCCCTGGTGACCAATGAAAGATTTGGATCATCTCCATGGGTTCATTGATATCAAGTGCTATTATTCCTACGTCTTCCCAAAAGTGGAATTATCATGGAAAGTGGTTGACTTTTAACATAGTAAATGTAGTGTACTTACACAATACGAGTACTCAGAAAACCACCATACTCATCTTCTAGGGGTTGTGGAAGATCCCAATGGAATAAGGTTAAAAATGGCAGCACACCTGCCATCCCATTACGTTTATTAAACTAGAATCCTGTTGTTATTCAATAAATACAGTCCATGGAGAATGAGAAAGGTGATTGATTACCTCTGGAGAGGAGTTCATTGATGAGGTTGTTGTAATAAGTGATACCTCGTTGTAGAAGATGTTATCCTCAGTTCTATGATTTTGTTTGACGTCGTACCACTCCTAACTTTCTTGAAACAAGACCAGAAACCTCCTTCTTTCTTAGATCAATACCTTTAGGCATGTGAGAACTAAGATTTGTCTTCTTCTTCTTCTAATTCCAAACCCTAAATCGACCAGAAATCGTCCTAAGCTTATTACCAAAAATTAGTACCCATTTTTACTGAGTTTGAGTAACCTAATCTCAGCAGAAGAAGATTAAGGTATAATTCCTAGTAGATTCAAAGAAGATTCAGTGACGATCATTCATAAAGTGTTTTTTAACATCAATGCAAACAAAGCAACAATGCTTCAAGCCCTAGTACCATAGGAAAAATCATAGAAAATCCTAACTCATTCAATTTCTCCATCATCATCAAAACCCTAAATCAACCTCCATGGATTTAGCACTATCCTTAATCCTTATACTTTGAGTTTGGAGCATTACAAAAAGGGGTTCCTCTTCTTCAAAAAGGGATAATGTCATTATGATTACAAGAGAAAAAATTCAAAATATTAAGGAGTTTGTAGCATCTGTGGGTTCCGGTAAAGAATTTCCACCATTAAAAGCTCAAAACGGAATCATTGGAGTTTCTAATGATGTTTTTGAAAACCCTAAAAATGGAAATTGGAGAACATTGTTTGGGGTAAACAATGAAGAAAGCTTTGACTATTATACCTGTAAGTTGTTCTACCACAAACCTCAAGAGAGTGAAGGTATGTCGAAATCTGTAATCTCTTCTTCTGATTTAGTTGATGAAATTAAGGTTTGCAATGGATTTTTAGTAGGATATTTTGTGGGGCATAGATTATCCTTCAAACAAGTCAAGGAAACGATGGAAAATGCTTGGAAGCTTAAAGGAAAATTTCGTTTGTCTATTCATGAAGATTCAATGTTCATTTTTGAATTTGATTTAGAGGGAAGACAGAAGTGCTGCCATGGAATTTGGATCTATTACTATTTCAAACAGATTGTTCTTAATTCGTCCTTGGCATCTTTTCATTGAACAAGACATTTTGGAAATGAAGACTGTACCTGTATGGATGAATTTGAGGAATGTTCCAACCCATCTATGGAATGCTAAAGGTTTAAGTATGATTGCTAGTGTAATGGGAGTTCCATTGTTTTCTGATAAGTACACTTTCGCTAGAACAAGGATGAATTACGCTAGAGTTTGTGTTGAAATGGATGCTAACAATGAATTTCCTGATTTTATTCCTGTTGTGTTTGATGGCAAGGAGTTTAAGGTTACTATTGAATATACTTGGAAGCCTCCAAAATGAAAGAATTGTTCTACTTTTGGACATTCAAATGCTAAATGCCCTAAGAGAAGTAAAATGGTATGGGCACCAAAAGTGAAGAAGATGGTTGAGAAAAGTACAGAGATAATGGAAGGAAATCTTAACCTTGCGAAACATGCTACTGGTGTTGAAGGGTCTGGAATTGTTGAGAACATTATCCAGGAATTGGTTCCACAGAGTATGATTGAAAATACAAGTGCTCAAGGAAATGAGCTAATAGAGGTCGTCATTAATGACTCTAATACAAGGGATAAGGCATCATCAAGCGAGTGGACAACTTACACTAAAAAGAAAAAGAATTCTAGTCGGAAAAAGAATGCTTGTGTGCAGGTACCAACTTGTATACTTAATCCTTATTATGGCACAGATTTTGAGGAAAGTCAAGAACACAAAGAGGATGATTTGAGAGAAGAAGAGGTTCTTGGTGAGTGGATTTCTTTTAAAAGAAAGAAAGGCGCAGAAAAAAAGAAAACAGGAAAGCAATTACAGAATCCTGAGATCCCCCTGGTTTCGAATACCACAACAAGTTTCATGATCTAGAAGAAGAAGAAGAAGAAGAAGAAGAAGAAGAAGAAGAAGAAGAAGGGGAGATAGCCACATCCCAGTTAGTTTCGAAAGATTCAAAAGTAAGCAACACAAAGCCGTCCTCGTCCAAGCAAATTGCAGGAATTGGTATGAAATTGACCCTTTCATGCATAAAAAAGAAAAAACCTCTGAAATCTAAAGTTCCTATTGAAGTCTCGGCTGATAACCTCTTCGAGCTTGGTACTCTATGGGGCTTAGAATTTCCATCTAAAAAGACTAAGCGTGAAGAAATGTTAAGCGATCTCGTGAAAAACCATGAAGAGTTAGTTATAGAAGAGATTGACGAGTCAACTAACTGACAATAGGCATTTGTCTCATTGTGGTATATAAGTTGCCTTCGGATGCCTCTTCTCGTTAGTTTTTGAATTTGGTGTTGCTTTGTTTTTGTGGCTTTTTGCCTCTTGTTGGTTGTATCCGCCTGCACACGGCTTGTGTGCCTTTTAATTTATTCTCTTTGATCGATCAAAATAAAAAAGTGATACCTCGTTCATTCACTCCTCCACTTAATGTTCCATCTGATTTATCATTTGACGAAATATAGTCGCACAAATTTTAACATATGATTTTATTTTAGTGAATAAATATGTAGGTGATATCATATAACTTACTTGGCAAGATTCTAGACCAAGAAATAGAAAATCTATATGCATCCAACCCATTTCTTTCATGATTCCCACGCTTCCTTGCAACGATGGTAAGAATCAACTGCCACATCCCCATCGCTCCCATCGCTTATCTTTTCTATTGCAACCCCAAAACCATTTCTCATTAAACGCCCCAAAAGTAAAAAACAATTACAAAAAGAAAAAAAAAAAAGGAAAAAAAAAAAAAGAAGAAATATGAAAAAAGCGGAGTGGGGCGCCATCAAGGGGCGCATATGTCTTAGTGTCTTACTCTCTTGTTTCCTCTTGCTAATGCATATTAGTGGAGCACTACTTACTTATTTAACTTCTCAAGTCTGAAATATTAACTCTCTTGTGCAAAACCGACAAGTTTAATGGTTCTTGTGATCATAGGTTTCACTTTTAACTTTAATTTTGTAGGGGATTATCTCCGATAAGACAGGATTGATATCGGTATACAAATCCTGCTGGGAGATATATAAAACAAAACAATTTTTATCACAAAATTTTTGATTTTTATTTTTATTTATAATAATCTTTTATGCCGATGAAAATAAAACTTTAGTCGTCGTCTAATAACTTTATCACTGTACTACAATAACAACGATTATAATATAAAAAAATACTAAACAATAAGTAAAAAAAACTTAACTGAATGTAAAAAAAGTAACAAGGGTGAATGAATTTTCTTCTATCGTCAGAATTAAAAACAAAGGAGACTCTCAAATTGATAGTCTCTTGATGTTTCAACACTAATTGTAATACAATGCCTAAATGAAAATCAATGCGAGATTATTTTTGTCCGGAAGTGTACTTCTCATGTAGTATGACGTTCTCACAAAAAATAAGCACACTGTGTCATATATAATATTATCGTATGCCAATTTGAATTTCAACTGGTTATAGTAGGTAGTGTTACATATCCGAAAATACACTAGTATTTTATTTATTTCTTTTTTTTTCTAATTAATTTTTACTTGCTAAAAAATAATTAAAAATGGATGAGTTTAAACACATGTTTTGATTAATAATATTATAAATATATACTTTTTTTGTCCCATTTTAATTGAATAAATAAGGTTTTTTCTAGCAAAATATACCATAAAAATCTTATATTATTTTTTAAGATTTTATAATTATCAAGAACGAACTAAAAACTAGGAACTAAAAGCTAATATATTAAACAAGTAATTTGGGAGATAAAGATTCATGTGGAAAAAAATTTAGTTGCTTAATATTTTTACAAACCCTAATTAAGCAACTAATTTGGGAAAAAATGGAGTATAAAATAGCTCCCTAGCATGTTCGGTTCAAGGAATTGAATGCTAGGTATTCCAATTCCTATGGAATACGTCCAATTACTTGAACCGAACGGGACAAATCAATTTTATGTAATTAAGATTTTTGATTCATATGAATCTGATTTCCTCCAAAATAATATTTTTCCATTGCATTAGTCCAATTGGATTCTGAGGTAAAAACAAAAGTAATTGAATTACCTCAACCAAATGCTAAATTTTTGGATTGGAATTCAATTTTAAAAATTGGATTACCCATAATTAAATTCCTAGGATTCCAATTCTTCCAACCGAACGGGGTGTAATAATTCTCCAGGTCGGATTAGAAGGCCTAGCTTTCCCCATATCAAGGAAGCCGTTGGGAATGGGACATATAGCTAGGGGTGTCCACGGTATCTTTCGAAACGGATATTGCCAATTTTGTATCCGTATCCGATAAGAATATTCGGATATCCGCATCCGATAATTATCCGACGGATATTCAAAATTAACATCCGTATCCGTTCCGTTAAGATTAACAGATATCCGGAAGTATCCGATAATTATCCGAATACTACATCTTACGTAAAAAATCATTTAATTTTCTTGTCCTTTTTTCTTTTCGTGATTCTATAATCATACCAGAAAATTAATTTTGATGAATTTGTCATTCCTTCGTTTCTTTTTAATCAAAATCATCAATGCGTGTCAAAAACAAGATATATCTTAACTTATAAAAATAATTTTTTATATATGTATTATGTTATCGGACATCGGATAATTGTCCTATAAGATATTGGCAATTTTTATATCCATATCCAGTAAAAAAAATTATCTGATATGATATCCGTATCCGATATCTGATATTCAAAATTTCGGATGATATCCTAAATTTTCGGTATGGACTCAGACGAATATCGGATATTCGGTTATGACAGACTTACGGATAGCCTAGGTCATCGAATTGGTGCGCGTCATGGGAGCTCCGGAAAGGGGATAGTGTGATATTAATATCGTAGACTAATTCATTAAAATCTTAAATACCGAAGTAACGAACTATTCGTACACCTGTGCTGTTTGTTAATATCCGAAAGGAAACCAAGTCACTTGGTCACTTGTGCTTCTTTTGGACATTAGTACAGGGAAACAAATTTTGATGCTGACCAGACTTCCTACCCAAAAATGCAACGAATTTGAAAGTCCTAGGCTGTGCACATGATTTGGTAGTACTTAAACCGTAAAATCATTGACATAATTCCTAGGCTAAAATAAATCACTGACACGGCCGTATCATGGTGGCACTACCAGATAATGATAATAGATAGCCTAACTTAAACCTTAAAATCTAGGAGGAATTTTCCCCCATGAAAGATGAGTTTGGCACGAAAACGATGTCAATCAATCACTGAACTTGGACCAATAATTGAACTAAAAAGTTTGGACGACTGATAGCTAGTGTTGTCGTCGAGTGATAATACATGGATACTTATACGCCCACCAAATCCATTTTGTTTTGTTAGAAGATCTCATCTTATTATGGATAGGCTTCCCCGGATTTGTTAGGCCCGTGAAAATGACATAAGTTTGTCAACATCCGTAGGCATTCACAACAGTACTACCGTACCGACGAACAAAAAAGTAGCATTCATTCTAATAGTCAACCATTCTAGAATTGTCTTTTAAGAGTTGAGAATTATTAAAACTATATATGGACTGATTAGACATTTGATTTTTGTAAGGTAACTTATTTTAGTAAATCTTACTGGACAGTTAGATAGATTGTCTAGGTTTTGAGGGAGAAATGGTTGATTGGCATGGTTTATGCCATGATCAGTATAAGTGTTCTTGGATTTCTTGTTTGGGCTCATCATATGTTTATTGTGGGTTTAGACGTTGATACGCGTGCCTACTTCACGGCAGCTACCATGATCATTGCTGTCCCTACTGGAATCAAAATCTTTAGTTGGATCGCAACTATGTGGGGAGGTTCGATACAATACAAAACCCCACTGTAGTGCAATGAGGATCGGCGTCCTTGAAGAAACAACACATACTGAACAAAAAATAGATCAAGAAGTATGTTAAATGTACTATTAGTCAGTGATTCTGGACATGTCAATTAAATTACTTCCATCAAAACAAAAAAAACTAGTGTATTATTTTACTGAGACCTTAATAATGATTTCTAACTACTTACAGAACTTTATTCTTCACACTTCAGATCCAGTTTACCAAAAATCTACCTAATTATCTATTTGCTTCTTCATAACCAGTACACTACAGACCCTTGCATTAACTGTATTTTCTTGTAATTGTCGTCTTAATTTATTTTATGATTCTCTCAAAATATTGAACAATCACATAGTGAGATCCAAAGAAAGAGTGTGTGTGAAAGAGAGAGAGATTACCGGGGAATTTGTGAGTCCAAGTATCCCAAATACTTGGTCCTCTGCCATCTTCATTCGCTGCACCTTCATAATGCAAGCATTTGATGAACATAGTAAATAAACAGAAATGACCGATGAACTATTATCCTAACATAAATCTACGAGAGAGACAGAGAGAGACAGAAATACCTGATAAGAAGATGAAGATGTACCGAAAATGAAACCAGTAGGGAAACTGGTCCTATTAAGTGTAAATGATGACAAGTCATGATTAACGTTATTCAACTTATCAGTAACCGAGCCTGATGACCGAGTTACTGCTAGGAGTATGGCTACAAGGAAGTTACAGACAGTGTCGAGAATACTGATGATGATTGTTGGGAAATAAAAGGAGAACGACACGTGTAAAATGATTAAAGAAGGAGTCAGTGATTCTAAGAAGAACAAGAAGCACACAATCAAAGCCGTATGAAAGGATCGAAAAAGGACAGATGTGAAAGACTGAGTAAATCCCTGCATGTTTGACACATAAGATCGGGAAAGTAGCATCACACTTATCGAAACAGATAGCATTAAATGCTTATTGAACGGGAAAATAGGAGTAATGATGAACATGGAACGGGAAAGTAAGAGTAATAATGAATGTGGAACGGGAAAGTAAGAGTAATAATGAATCTGGAACGGGAAAGTAAAGACAATAATTACTTTTTTTTACTTTAACCACATGGTTGACACATGTGATCGGGACAAAGATGATTCTCAAAGAACGAAGAGTACGTGTTAATCATATAAGGTAACGGACCAAAAAGTAAAGAACATGATCTGTCAACCATACAATCATCCCGATCCAAAGATAATAAGGAGAACGAAAGAAGGTATCGACACAAGGGGGACCCATTAGATAATCTATAAATAGAAGTGAGTATTCAACAGAGAGGGGGTCGGAAAATAAAAAGAAGAAGAGGCTAAGGAAGAGTAATCAGAGAAGAAGGAAAAAGATCATTAGGTATGTATTCATTGTGTAAGATACTATTTAAAAGTTTCACTATCATGATTCATCTTCTATACTTAAAAAGATTATGAATTTGAGATTGTAATTTGATCAGATATTTGATTTGTAAATAAATGGTTAATTGAAATCTTTCTCATTAATTGATTTTAAAGAGGATTCTGTGTATCAAAATGTTAGTTAAAATCTTTCTATTTACTGTTTTTCATCAAATCATTGGTTGTTGATGTCAATGGGAATTTTGGCATAAACAATTTGGCGCTAGAAACAGGGACTGGTTAAAGGATTTATCCTACCTGTTCATGAAAAATGGATTTTTATGTTATATATGTATTTCAAAAGTAAAGAAATTTGATATAAAGAATTTGATAGTTCTATGCAATATTCTGGCTTAATTTAACCTTAGCTAACAAGTGATTTCTTTTGCATAATAACCTTTATGTGATATACAAAAGGGAAATTGTATACCTTTGAAAAGAAAAAGCTTTAAATTTAAACGGATCTGTTTAAATTTTGATTTCCTTTTATATGCATTTTAAAAGATTCATGGTAAATGATACAAATTATTTTACTAAAAGTATAGATAGATTTTTAGAAGGTCAGAAAACTAGTTTCTGTCACTTTCTTTATTAAATAATCTGTTAAGAAATTATATGGCTAACTTTTAAAAGATCATTAGAATTCAAGGGAAAAAAGAAATAATCAAGAAACAAAGAATCCAGAAGAAATATGTCTCAAGAAGCAGGCTCTGGAAATCAAGACAGTAACGACAGACAAAGTTACAGACAAAGGGAAGTGAGCCAGAACAACAGAGTGATATAGGAAATCATACACCTATTCATAAATTAACACCAAATACCATTATTCAAAATCAATCGTCACATCATGAGAATTCACGAAATGAAGTAAATCATCTTCAAAATCTAATGGAAGAAATGAACGAAATAAGAAGAGAACAAAGGGCCAGTCATAATCCAATCGAATCATTAACCAGACAAAATCAAGCTTTGAAAAATGCGATTCAACATGAGGAAAGACAAGCTGCAACAGGGTCACGAAGTCAAGAAGCAATTATGGAAGGCGTGCACCCAGAAATGAAAAGGAAAATCAAGATCAGAGAATGGTGTTAGCAGGATCATCATCACAGGCTAGGAGGCAACGGGAAAATCAAGAAATTCAACGTGCACAATGGAAAAAATGTATTGAAGCTATGGAACAAATGAAAGAAGAGATAAAAGGATTAAAAAATAAAGAAGGAGGAAGAATTGAAGAGGTGCTGAAAGAAGCCAAACGGACACCGCTGGCTCAATAGTTGACATGTGTTCCATTGCCAAGAGAATACAGTATCCCTGTATTTGAGTGTTATGATGGTACGAAGGACCCGACCTCACACTTAAAATATAATAATCGAGTGATGTCACCATGGGACGGACACGAAGCAATAATGTGCGATGCTTCCCATCAAGTTTGAAAGGTTTAGCATTATTATGGTATGACAGATTGCCAGAAAGTTCCAATCAATGTTATTCACAATTAGTGAGGAAATTTCTCGAGGCATACATGCACAAAAAGCCCGTTGATTCGGGAGTGGACAGATTATATTCCCTTACATCATGGCCAGAAGAAACGATTCGGTCATATACGGCCCGATGGCATACAATTTGTCAAGCAATTGGAGATGTAGATTCAAGTACGATCAATCATTATAAGTGGGGAATCGCTGATCGGAGATGTCAACTTTTTATTGAAATTCATCGTAGCAATCCCAAAACTGAGGGACAGCTCAGGGAAATAATAGAAACATGTGCAAGACTGCAAGATGTACAAGAACAAGGTCCGAGAAGTAATTCACGAAATCAAAGAAACATAAAAAGGACAAATTCAATCGAAGTATCATCAGAACAAAAAAAAAGAAATTCCCTCATAAATCTGAACCAAGGGAATCAAAGCGCCCACGGCAAGTGGATAACAAAAATTTTGTTCAGCGATTTTAAGAAAGAGTGTTCACAAAACTCAATATATCATATTCTGAATTATTCGAGATCATAAAAAATAGACCAGATTTTCAGTGGACACCATCAAAAGGCAATCAGCCTGAGTTCACACAACGTTCGAAAGATTATTGTGAGTACCACTGTTATAAAGGGCACACAACAGATAATTGCAGGAATTTTATTATACTGGTACAGAAAATGATTGATGCAGGAGAGTTGAAAGAACTTATTCAAAGGCCCGAACCAATAGCAAGACCAGACAAAGGCAAGGCAGTGCATATCCCGTATAACGAACACACCATTAATATGATATCATTTTCAGAAGAAAGAGATACAGATATGAACGCTGCAATCAATAAAAAGTTATGCAAGAGGATTCGGGACCATGAAATTTTTAAAGTATCAGGAAGGATAACGGAAGATTAAGAAGACTGGATGGCATCCCCTTTAACTTTCTCGGCACAAGAAGTAAATCAAGAAATTGAGATGCATAATGATCCTTTGGTTCTTACATTGCTTATGTCAGGATGGAACATTAGAAAAATTCTTTTGGATGGGGGTAGTTCTTTAAAATGTGTTGTTTCATGACACATTTTGCAAAATGGGACTCAAAAAATATCAGTTAATCCCGTCCCGATATGTTATTTATGGGTTCAATGGAATGGCTTCGAGACCCGAAGGAGATATTGATTTGCAAGTATCTGCTGGACCAATTAACATCTTGACAAGATTCAGCGTAGTAGATGCTCCATCCCCGTACAATGCAATAATCGGGAGACGATGGGTACACCAGCTGAAAGGTGTAATTTCAACTTATCATCAATACTTGCGGTTTCCAACACCGCAAGGAGAAATGGAGATCAAGGGAGATCAAGATGATGCGAATTTTTGTATAATAGCAGAGGTAAGAATGCATGAAGAACGGGAACAACAACAGCGGGAAAGGAAGAAAGACCGTAAAATCAAAGCAAAGAAAAAGGAGATAAATCAATACTTTAAAAGAAACATCGAACAAAAAGCAACAAATGAATTAGGAGAAAGCAGTAAGAATCAAGAAAATTCAACAAATCGCCAGTTCGAAGGATCTTCATAGCAATTAAAGGGAACTCCAACTTCGATCGGGAATCCTAAACCAATTTTCACTTCTGTAGAAGAAACTAAAATTATAAATATTGGAACTTCAGAATGGCCTAAACAAGTGCGAATTGGAACATTGATGAAAGAAGACATGGAGCAAAGTTTAATCAAGCTACTTCGTGATTTTGTAGATATATTTGCATAGAAGATGGAAGACATGCCCGAGATAGATCCAAATATTGTACAACATGAATTACAAATACGTCCCGATGCTATACCATTTCGACAACGGATACGAAAGGTTGCACCGGAGTATCACGATCCAGTAGAAAAAGAATTAGCAAAGCTTTTAAATGCAGGATTCATTCGTGAAGTACGATATCCAACATGGATTTCTAATATGGTGATCGTTCCAAAAAAGAACGGTGGAGTAAGACCCTGTATAGACTTCACCAACTTAAATAAGGCATGTCCGAAAGATAGTTATCCACTTCCCAACATTGACCAGTTGGTAGATGTTGTAGAAGGCCATGAGGCATTATCTTTTATGGATGGTCAGTCGGGATACAACCAGATTACACTTGCAGAAGCTGATCAAGAACATACAGCATTCTTCACTCCACGGGGATTGTATTGCTATACCAGGATGCCGTTTGGATTACGAAACGCGGGAGCAACATATCAACAACTGGTTGATACAATATTCAAACTTTGGATCGGACAAATATTAGAAGTTTATGTGGATGATATGTTGGTAAAAAGCAAATTATCTATCAATCATCTACAAGAACTCACTGAAGTTTTTGGTGCATTACGAAAATACAAGATGAAATTTAATCCGGAGAAGTGTATTTTTGGTGTTACTTCGGGATGTTTTTTGGGTTACTTGGTTACAAAAAATGGAATTGAAGTTGATCCAGCAAAGATTCAAGCAATAACAGACATGCCATCACCCAACAACATTAAAAGTATACAGAAATTAAATGGATGTTTGGCTGCTTTAAGCAGATTTATTGCCAGATCATCAGAACGGTGCAAGCCCTTTTTTGATATACTCAAGAAGAAAAATAAATTTGATTGGAACGATCGGTGTGAACAAGATTTCCAAAACATAAAAATACATATGGCTATATTGCCAGCATTACAGAAACCGGAACCTGAAGAAATGTTAACTTTGTATATAGCGGCAACGGAAGATGCAATCAGCGCAGTGATGGTGCGTACTAATGAGAAAATAGAAAAACCAATATATTATATCAGCAAAACCCTTAATTCAGCAGAAACAAATTACACTAAAATCGAATAACACATTTTATCATTGGTCTTTGCCACTCAGAAGTTACGAACTTATTTTCTCACACATTATGTTCGTGTCCCGAGCAAGGCACCGTTACAATCAGTATTAAAGAATACAGGAAAAGTCGGAAGGATCGCAAAATGGAACGCCCAGCTAGAACAATTCAACATCATTTATGAGTTGTAAACCGCACAAAAATCTCAAGTTTTAGCTGACTTCCTTGCGGATTTCCCGATTGAAGAAGAATATGAAATTCAAGGTCCGATAGGTGGAAAAAAAGAAATTAACTTATTTAAAACTTTTTCACTAAAATTTTCATCACATTAATAATTCATTTTTTTATCTATGTTAAAGGATTACCAGGATGCGACGAAGAGGACCCACAAGATATTTTGTACTCAACAAATTCTCAAAGGTGGGAATTCTTTGTTGATGGGTCCCGAATAAGGAAGGAGCAGGAATTGGCATTGTGATTACTGCACCAATGGGAGGACGAATGACACATTCATTCCTTCTTGAATTTGACGAACATACAAACAACATAGTAGAATATGAAGCTGTGGTTCATGCTCTAAAACTCATCATCGAGCTAGGAATCAGCAATGTTCGACTCACAAGTGATTCACAGTTGGTAATTCGACAAGTCGAATTAAAATATCAAACACTTGATGAAGATTTAGTACAATATAATAACCTTGTTCAAATCTTAGCAAATCAAATCCCAAACATTATTTTTCGGCATCTGTCCCGAGACAAAAATCGACATGCTGATGCACTGGCATTCATTTCCTCCATGGTAAACGATCCTAATGTCACAGCAATAAAAGTCGGAATAATATATGAACCATCTATCCAGATAAAAGCACTTCATAACATAGAAGGAGATGTGATAGAAGAAATTAATGATCCCGCAATACAAAATGCCCCATCTATACCTCAATAAGTAGATGATCAACCAAGTGAACCAGATTGGAGGATTCCGATTCATCAATATCTACAATATAAAATATTGCCTTCAAATTCTAAAGAAGCAAGAAAAATTCAACTCAAATCGGATAATTACCAGCTTCGGGATGGAATTTTGTATCGTAAATCATTCCTCGGGCCATTATTCCGAGGCTTATCACAAAAGGAAGGAATACGGATACTCAAAGAAATACATTATGGAGATGCGGGAAACCACAGTGGAAGGCGTTCACTCGCATTAAAATCTAAAACCCAAGATTATTATTGGATATCCATGCTAAAGGACTCAGAAAACATGATACGAAGGTGTGAAGAATGTCAACGATTCGCAAAGAAAATCAAAGCACCTACCACATAGCTTAATTTTATACTCAGTCCATGGCCATTTGCGAAATGGGGGTAGATATTGTTGGTCCGTTAGTTGAAGGAACCAAAAAGAGAAAATATTTAATAGTGGCCACCGATTATTTTACAAAGTGGGTAGAAGCTAAAGCATTAGCTCGGATCAGAGACACCGATGTGTTCACATTTTTATTTGAAAATATCATCTGCAGATTTGGGATTCCAGCATCCTTAGTTTCTGATAATGGACAGCAATTTCAAGGAAACAACATTGATATGCTATTAGAAGCATATAACATTCAGAAACACAAATCCACACCATTTTATCCCCAAAGTAATGGACAAGTTGAATCCACAAATAAAACAATTGCAACAAATTTGAAGAAAACATTGGATGGACATTACAAACGATGGTGTGAACAATTGCATAATACATTATGGGCGTATCGTACCACAAGAAACGAATCCACTGGAGAGTCACTACTCCTTCTTACTTACGGGATAGAAGCAGTTATACCGACAGAAGTCATTCTACCTACAACTAGAACAGAAGCATGGGAGAAAAATCTAAATTCAGATTTAATGTTACAAAAGTTAGATGATTTAGAAGAAAAAAAAGAAGTGGCACTCCAAAAAATAGAAAATTATCAAAGAAAGTTGGCACGCAATTACCACAAAAAGGTCAAGTCACGAAACTTTGTCCAAGGACAAAATGTTTTACGACAAATCACAGAATACCATCGGGACAAAAGTGCAGGGAAATTCACACCAACTTGGGATGGTCCGTACATAATACAAGCATCAGCGGGACAAGGATCATACTATCTTCGGAATATGCAAGGAGAAATCCTACAACATCCATGGTACGTACAATATTTAAAACTCTATTATCCATGATTAACAATACAACTATGATGGCCAATACAGGTATACAAATTTTTATTCAATACTTTATCTGATGATAACATTTTTTATGAAGTCATACTTAAAATAACAGTCAATTCCAGGAACACCTTATTTTGGAAAACGCTACGATTGGCGACATAATCAAAATTCAATTACTCCAGGAACACCTTATTCTGGAAAACGCTACGATTGGCGACATAATCAAAATTCAAATCCAGGAACACCATATTCTGGAAAACGCTTCGATTGGCGACACAATTATGATCCAATTACTCCAGGAACATCATATTCTGGAAAGCGCATACGATTAGCGATACAATCGTAATATCAACAAAGAGGTAAATGTCCTTATAGAATTTTAATACTTAAGAAATTCTAATAAAGAAGGAATACCTAATTTATGGTTATCATTTTCAGAGTACGTTCGGGACCAACCCTGTATCTTACCCCTGGCCCGGGTTTGTTTCGTATGCGTGGGATCTCGAATTACATGTTTTGAGGTATATATACTTCGATCCATTGTACTCATGAAACAATATGATTAACCTAAAGATTTCGTAAATGTCATTTCTTATGCAGGGACAATATTAAAAGCATATCCAAGCACAATAGAAGAAAATCACAAAATGATGTTTCCAACTGCAGTATGTCAAAATTCAAAATACAAAAGGATCGGGATACAAGAAAAGAATATCAAAAGATGGAGCTATAAGCATTAGAGCAAAGAACAAGTACAACTAGGCTTCGGAATTGGTGCGTCGGGACGGCTGAGAAGGAACTACCGGGACGGTAGCGCGACCATTCAAAACAGAAGGATCGGCTTGAGAATGATCCAAGGCAGCATTAAATGACATTGCAATTTTTTCCTTGGCATCTTGTCTCACCCAGATTATATAAGCACGCCCGTAATCAATTTCTGATTGAAGATCTTTAATTTTTTGCTGATATTTTTCTACTTGATCTTTTTCAGCATTTAATTCCTTTAATAGCTCCTCAGATTTTGATTGCACTTTTATAATTTCCTGTTCACGAGCTTCGCGTTTCGAAGTTTCAGCATTCAAATGAGATTGCAAATCCTGAAGCTTTATTACACTCAGAGCTACGTTCTTTTCTGAAGTCTTCAACTCTTCAGTAATATTTGTTATTGTGTTATTTGCAATATTAAGTTCAGCTCCTGCTATTGTTGCTCGTGCATTAGCTTCGTTGACCTTCTTTTCTAGCCCTGAAAACCAGAATAAGTATCAGATAAACCATATAATACCCTCAACAAAACAAGCACATAACTCAAGCATATACCTCTAGCTACAGACTTAAACTTTGCTTCTTTAAGGGTTAAAGTTTTCAAAGCTTCCTGATATTTTGATTCAGCTCTATTACGTCTCCAAGTATTCAACTCAATACTATTGGACAACTGTGCTAATTTCCATTTAACCAATTCCATTTCCATATTTACTTCTCTTGCATGATTGTTCAACTGAGTCATCCTACGCTGGAACCTAAACAGGGATTCCAAGTCTCCCACTGATCTCATAAATGAATTTCAAAACTTCAAAAAAAAAAAAAATGGTACGAACCTATAGAGGTACGAACCCAAAATAATTACGAACTAAGGGGCAAGGAACGAACCTTGATTCTGACTTTGAAGCCTTTTATTTTGATCCTCAAAATTTTGAAGTTGTTGATGTTGATGTTGATGTTGTTGTTGTTGTTGTTGTTGAAGATAGTTGTTTTGCTGCTTGAGATTTTCAATTTCTTGCTGCAAATCATCATTTCCGCGCTTCACCCTCGCTGCTTCGTTCTTGAACATCAGATCTATCATTGTGGCCCGAGCTTTAAAAAACTTGTACGCAGCGAATAGGCAATCGGTACCATATTTAAGCTGAGCAAGAGCTTGCTGCGGAAAAGAATATGATGGACCCTCTGCAATAGTCAGAACTTCATTTAAAGAAGAAGGAAGATTAAGTGGGAACGATTGATCATAACACTCGCTTTCGAACCAAGCGTCCCGAGCATCCCCCAGTGGAACAACACCAAATGAAGTCCGCAGCCTAGCCATTGAAGAACTATCAGATTTCAATGGATCGTGACATGCGGAAGTTTCAGAAATCCTTTAGAAAGAAACCACTGGAAAGCTTCGTCTTCATCACCAGCAAGAGTGATTCCTTCATTCACTTCAGAGAAGGACCTTTGAGTAGAAGGTTCAGCGTCAGGCATGTCAACATCGGCTCTATCAGCATTAGTGGCAGAATGAACTAATGTCCCGATGGGTGCATTTGATTCATGAATGACTCCAGAAGCATTTTCATCCACAAGGAGGCTCGGGACATTAGGGACATCTGTAACTGAAGTACTAGGAGCTATGTTTTCAACATTCGCTTCTTCAGAAACTTCATTTCTCTTTTCTTCTACAACAACATCAACAACAACTTCTTTTTCAGTATTTTCTTCAACGGTAACAGCTTCATTCACTTCCTCAACATTTTCTTCTTCAACAGCAATATCATCTGCTTCTTCTTGAGGTAATCCAGTAAAAACTGTCATTGTACCACTACTTGAAGCGATTGTCTCTATGTCAAAGGTATAAGGAAGGGGAGAAAAGGAATCATAGAGGCCGGTAGGAGCAGCAGTAGTAGGAACAGCTTTAGAAATAGATTGAGCTATTGAAGGCTGGTCCAAAGAAATAATTGGCTCCCCCACGCTAACAGGAACAACATTGATGATGACGTGCTGTCCCGAAACTTCTGCTTGGACCGAACCTTCAACGTCCTGTTCCGCATCTACGATAAGAGCGGAACTGCTATTTCCTTCAACAAAGCAATCTTTAATCTCCCCTTCTTCTACTTCAGAAGGGTACAATGGTCTTCTTGGTGTCTTTTTCTTCTTCTCAGGGAAAACCAATTTTCGTTTCCCCTTACCTTCAATAACTTCTTCCTCAACTCTTTGCCTACATTCAACGATCTGAATACCAAGGCTTGGGCCAGGAGGAGGAACATCGGTTTGAAGTTCAGAATCGGGTTCAACCTGAAGCACAAACATTTGTCCCGTAAGAAAAAATTCAATGGTAGTTTGGGACAATACTAAAAGAAAAAAGAGTACGAACCTTATAATCAAACTTGAAGTCATCAAAATTTAAGCGCCAAGGACAATAGCTTGGGAAACGTCTACGAAGTCTTTGAATTTCATAATTGGAGATGTTACCAAAAATCCAAGGACCTTCAATTATAGTTGGAGTGCGATACCACTTATAGTCATGATCTTGACGAATTCTTTCTTTTGTGGGAAAATCAATTTTGGTATGTGGAATAAACTTGATTTTTGGATCGTCAACCTCATGTAATAAGGGAAATCCCAAAAGACACTTGCGAACAAGGCTAACGCTCCATTTCACAAAATTCCTGTTACTAATACAATCTCCGTATGTAGTATGAAAATTTTCAACGGTATAACTGTCACGTTCTGTAAAATCTGGAACGTAGCAAGTAAGATTACTTCGCCCTTCACTTTGGTGGCTACACTCATCAAGGATACACTACCATTTTCCATTGTATTGACTAATGGATCGAGCTAGTCCATGAGGAGAATCACCACGAGATGCAAGAACTTCGAATTGGAAAGATTTTCTTCTTCATATAATGGGAGGCGAAGTCCGGCCTCTAGAGCACCAGCAGAAATTAATAAACTATGGGGAGAATAGTTAAAGCTTTGAATCGCTCCTAAAGTTAGTACGTCATTATTTTTTTCATAGAATGAGACTTTAAATTCCTCAAGAGCATGTCTTCTCTTAAAATCTTCAATATTCATCGACCGATAACTATAAGTTGCATGAGCCCGCTTATTTCTGGGGGCAGGATTAGCGGTTATAGAAGCATCAGGAGATGGGTTACGAACAGACCGAGACACAACATATCTAGAAGAAGGAACTCTTGAAGATCTTCCGGTTTCTTGGTGATCACCAACAGCATTGGGATTTCTGGAAGACATAACGTTTTATCTGAAAAGAAAATTTCAAAGGATCAATGTGTGAAGGAATCATCATAGATCATAAAGAAAAAATCATAAAAATTAAAACTAATTATCAGTTCAATCATATCTGTTAAAAGCTGGTCATGGTTAAATATTAAAGTAAGATACTGGAGGTTAAAATCCTCAACATACCTGGAGAAAGAAGATAAACAATTACTTGATCAAAGGTAAAATAAATGTGATTGATGCTAAAAGCTCCTGGACAGTTGGGAGAACGAAAATATTTGGAAATTTCAAGGAAGATAAAGAGAAGCAACATTAAGAGGTGAAGACAGAAGTGGAAAAGACTGCATCGTATTTAAAGAAAAGAATAGAAACCGTCACAATATGAAAATGTGTTAATCAAGGCAAAGATTTGATTTCCTCGAAAAAAGGTAACTGACACAAACGTGATAATAAAAAGTTAGTGCCTGCGAAAAGTTCGCATAACGTGTGAAAAGAAGTAATGGTAAAACAGAAGGTAATAATTGTTCTTCTACTTTTTTCAAATCCTTGGATCGACCGTTAAAAGTTTTTGAAAAAAGAAGAAGAAAGGGGAAAGTTGTTGGGAAATAAAAGGAGGACGACACATGTAAAACGATTAAAGAAGGAGTCAGTGATTCTAAGAAGAACGAGAAGCACACAATCAAAGCCGTATGAAAGGATCGAAAAAGGACAGATGTGAAAAACTGAGTAAATCCCTGCATGTTTGACACATAAGATCGGGAAAGTAGTATCACACTGATCGAAACAGATAGCATTAAATGCTTATTGAACGGGAAAGTAGGAGTAATGATGAACATGGAACGGGAAAGTAAGAGTAATAATGAATGTGGAACGGGAAAGTAAGAGTTATAATGAATCTGGAACGGGAAAATAAAGGAAATAATTACTTTTATTTACTTTAACCACATGGTTGACACATGTGATCGGGACAAAGATGATTCTCAAAGAACGAAGAGTACGTGTTAATCATACAAGGTAACAGACCAAAAAGTAAAGAGCATGATCTGTCAACCATACAATCATCCCGATCCAAAGATGATAAGGAGAACGAAAGAAGGTATCGGGACAAGGGGGACCCATTAGATAATCTATAAATAGGAGAGAGTATTCAACAGAGAGGGGGTCGGAAAATAAAAAGAAGAAGAGGCTAAGGAAGAGTAATCATAGAAGAAGGAAAAAGATCATTAGGTATGTATTTATTGTGTAAGATACTATTTAAAAGTTTCACTATCATGATTCATCTTCTATACTTAAAAAGATTATGAATTTGAGACTGTAATTTGATCAGATATTTGATTTGTAAATAAATGGTTAATTGAAATCTTTCTCATTAATTGATTTTAAAGATGATTTTGTGTATCAAAATGTTAGTAAAATCTTTCTATTTACTGTTTTTCATCAAATCATTGGTTGTTGATGTCAATGGGAATTTTGGCATAAACAATGATGATGAACCAACAATCTTCATAGCTATATCCTATATGCCTCCTCAGTTACCCCAAATTTGCCCCGTTTTAAGTTTCCTCTATCCACTATAAATAGAGAGAATATATAGTAGGCTAATAAACAAGTTGTTTTACAAATCACGAAATTGCCCCCAGTAGTGAGTGCTACTTGCGTCCCTTTTTTTTTTGGCAACACTGGAATTGATGTCGTCCGCTAGACGAAAGAGATTGCGATGAATGCGTTGTGTAATAATGAAAAAAGCATCGGAGGAAAATAGTTTCGGGAATCGTAAGATACTATTTCCATAGGATTCCACTTTCTTAGTAAGGATATCCACTCAACCATCGGTATTTAACTTTGTTGGACGACCGGTAGGGAGTCCTTTTATGTGTTAAAAGAAAACATCATGGAGTTAAAATATAGTCCTTTTAATGGTTTTTTTTATTTTGCATCCCAAAAATTGGAAGGCAATTAGATTTTTCTCATCAAAATTGGGTCGATAATCCGAGAGTCATCATCCCCGACTACGGTTAGGCGCAATCAAAACGATGGAAAGTCGAACCGAATGATGGTTATTACGGCGTCAAAATGACAAAAAAAAAACCCATTACCTAAACTTCTAATTTTGACCCGGAACAGATATCGGTCGTTGGATGTGATTACCAACAAAATTGGGTCGTCAAATCTGAACCAGTAATGGTTGTTACTAGGGGTGTGCAGCGGTCTGATCCGGTGGTTTTTTGGTTGCCCCAAACCAACCCGACCATTATGCGGTTTATCAAAATATCAACCCAAACCGGACCATTACTTTGTCCAAACCGATATGACCCAAATTGTTATTCATCGGTCCGGTTTGGGTCGGTTCAACGGTTTGAAATGGGCTTACAAATTTATCAGGCCCTTTAAAAGAATCAGGGCCCAAATTAAGTTTAGCCCATATTTTGCCACATGGGCTGAACAGTTAAAGCTACTGCATACTTTTTTTTTACTAAACTTAACCTGCAATATAATCATTTACAACCGAAAAATATATGAAAGTTAAATCTTAATAAATAAAAAGATAACAAAAAATATATTCTTTTGAATCAGTAGTGTTTTTAATAGTGCAAGAGGGTGGTACTTGGAACAAGGTCTATTACAAAAATTAAAATGGAGTTCATAGTTAGAACTATGTCCATCACAAAACAAAAGAGTTGAGATCCACCGTTAGCCGCTTTGTATCAACTACGATAACTAAAGGCTAACTGAAATGCCTTTGTGTTTGAACTCTTTCCATCACCAACTCCTCCAAAATCTTTCAAAGATGCCACCATGTGTTTTCGAAAGTGTAATCAAATGATTTGCCTCTTCTAAATAATAAACTTACTAATCCAAATAGTAAAACCAATAATACCTATCATAAAAAAATTACACTATATTATAATCCATATAATTTATAACATGAATCATGAAACAAGCTAAAACTAAATTGAAACATGTATATGCAAAAACAGATCAGGAGGGATTACTTGAATTCTTGAAATACCAAGTATATCTATACACCCCATTTGTAGTATTTTACACCCATATAGTATATAGCCATCGGTTTGATTGGGGTAGTCGGGTTTTGGATCCCTCAACCCGCGCCCAACCCTATGGGTTTGGGTTTTACGAATACCAACCCAACTCGCCCCAATATATATCCGGTTTGGAGCGGTTTGGCAATCGGTCCGGGACGGTTCGGTTTGGGGCAGGCGGGTTGGTCTACCCCTGAACACCCCTAGTTGTTACAAACATCTGTTACAAAAAATGTGGCACTTATAAAATTTACGAATAATTGTTACAAAATGTGTCACAAAAAACAAGCCCCCTACAATTCCACTGACGCGCTCCAAAACTTCGGTTGACCCCCCCACCGCGTGCGGTCATCTAGAAACCATTCTTAGAATTTAGCATTCAGCCAGTATAGTATTTTTATCGATGTGAACAATTCTCGTCATTAGTATTTTCCTAACACCTCAATTGGTTGGAAGAATTGAAATCCTAGGAATTCAATTATGGGGAAATCTAATCTTTCGAATTGAATTTTAAGAAATTGAATTCAAATCCAAAAATTAACGTTTGGTTGAGGTAATCAAATTCTTTTGTTTTTACCTCGGAATCCAGTTCCATTGCACTATTGGACAAATGCAATGGAAATTTATTATTTTGGAGAGACTCGGATTCCTAGAAATCAAAAATCCTTACACATAGTTAATTTGTCCTGTTTAGATCAAGTAATTGGGTGCATTTTCTAGAATTGAATTACCTAGCAATCAATTCCTTGAACCCAACATGCTATAAATTTATAATTTAAAAATACTACAAATAAAATTGTCTCGACTGATAATAAATTTTCTTCACTAGTTTTTGTATATCGAACAATATTCACCTACCAAACCTGAAATTTCAAGAAAATTAGCATATATATTGATGATTGACAAATTCTTTATTTTATGATCAATTAAAATCATTGAATGATATGATCAATATCTATGTTTATGAAATAAATTAGTATTACTATTAGATTAAATCTCTCCAATTTTTACCTAAATAATCACAAAAAAAATGTGGGAATTTTTTATATACTTTTTTATTTTATTTTATTGTATTAGAAACCTACGAATAAGATTACATTTATATGAATCTGCAATTAACTATAGTAGAAGTTGATTAAAAAATAACCTTATACCCAGGGAATGAACTTAATTTTATGTTTTTTTCTTCCAAAACAGTTGAGAATAAATAGTGAAAAAATCATATTCCCTAAAATTACTCTATACTTTTCATTATTTCCAACGCCCTCTAAGCAACTCTTGTCTCTCCTAAGATAGAGATATGTGAAAGCTCAAGTTTTTACCTAAGTTACTTTAACAAAACATAAATTTGTGAAAATTTCAGTTCTCACCCGTAATAACGCTAGACGAGATTGTGAAAAATCAAATTTTTTACCTTAATAAGTTTCCATTAACAAAACATAAATATTGGTAAGAAAATCTTTTTTCACTAGCAGACTTTCAGTAGCAATTTCATAATACGGAAATGGTGAAGATTCCATATTTCACCAGTAATATAATAAAATCTGAAAAATTTATGAAAAAATATAATATTTACAATTACAAACAAAAAACAACAAATTATATTATCAATTCTTTTTTATAAAAATCATACCAAGAACGACAATTACTAAAATCGTTTTTTTGATATATAATAGCAGGAAATCATAAAAGAGTGAATTAAAAAAACGAAAACAAACCCGATAATTCAAAAAATCAAAAGAAAAAAAATACTAAAAAAAAAACCTTAAAAACTTAGAAATAAAGATTCGACTAATTACCTTGGATCCATGGTCATACAATCTTTTAAGATTCATTTTCTTAATATAGAAATAATTATATAACAAACTTATGAGATGACTAGCTTAAATCGTGTACCTGATAGGTGTCTAAAACACCTTAATTACTATCAATTGGTTATGCTTTCTTTGCTATTTCTCTTGTATTTTATATATATTACGCTTGTTTTTCTAATTTATAGGTACTTTGGAGTCGTATAGAGTAAAAGAATAAGAAGTTATTCATTGGAGGAAAAAAAAAGGAAACATCTTCATTTCAGATACCAGTGTTATCGACAACCCAAACAAGGATAAGAATAAGCGGATGTATTATTCTACTCCGGGAAGCCACCTGCTAAAGTTGAATATACTTGAGGGGCATCCAAATCAGGGGCGCCTAAATCCAACTTCACTTAAGGCTAATAGAATTAGGTCGAGTTTCTCCAAAACCTTTAACTCCTCTTTATTGATGTGACCAGCATGCTGCAATGAGTCTTTCACGCCGATAAACAAGAAGTCGATGGGTATTGTCGGTGGGTTAGGACAAGACTAGAAAATAAGTTATGCTATTGAAAGTGTTGTTGGCAGTGAAGAACACATAATATGAGGAAGAAGATAGGTTCTGGTTAGATTTCAGTTTGACAGAGAACAATTCAAGTTTGATGAGTCTGAGATGGAATTGAATCTAGAGAAGATTCAGGTGGAGTTGAAGTGTTGTCGTGAGCTAATGGAAGAAACCGCAGGGAATTTGATATGTTGGCAGTGTTGATCGAGAAAAGAAGAAGAATAGGTTGTGGTGGTGACTATTGCCGTGAATGGAATAATATGTGGATCTTATGGGTTGTGTTGAAGATAATAGGGAGATGAAGACTTTCGACCACTCCTTCGACTGAAAGAGTGGTCCATTGAGTTTGGGGTGAAACGAGATTTTTCTCTATCATATTAACATCAAATTTGATAAAATTTGATAAAATCCTTTATTTTGATTGAGAATTTCAACCCCATAGCCCTTTCTCTAAGAAAATCGATATCATATTTTTATATGCACTAATGGAAACCATTTGGTTTTAGTTCTCTATAGTTATACAAAATTTTGGTTGGTTGAGCAGTACTTTCAGTAAAATGGTGTAATTAGTTTCTATCGATGTACGGAGTTTTGCTTGTTGTGCCAAGGACTGCCACTAGGTTTAGGGTTGTGGTCAAGTACTTTTGATTTCCTTGATTGCATTATTTTTATTTGATAATCATCTCACCTTGTGTGTTTCATAAACCAACGAGCGTTTTATTATTCTAAGAATCTCAATTTAGTATCCCATTGAGACTGGTGTAGCAACATTTACCGGTGCAGTTTTTTTGTTTAAATTTAAAAGCGAATCCGCAATAAATGAGTGGGAATCAAATAGTTTTTGGTACATCATCCTTGAATACCCACATCATTTATTAATATTTTTTTAGGCGTTGCTATTCACCTTCTATAATT
>JAJJMC010033691.1:5229334-5281644 GCA_023531435.1 Papaver californicum | reverse complement strand
CCTAAACCTGAACCCAGATGTGGGATTTAGATTGTAGGGAGGTGAATTAGGAGTTGGAGAATAAGGAGGTGAATTAGGAGTTGGAGAACAGGGAGGTGAATATCATTTTCATATTTTTTAAGCACTTTATGTCATCTTTTTAATTGATCGAAGGTGTTAGTTGTGTTAGTGTACTGGTCAACACCTTTAGTTCTTTAAGTTTTAGTAATGACTGGTACACAGTGTAAGTTTTTCACTAAATTAATTGTTTGTAAAAATTACGATTATCACTAATTATATTATGTGAAAATTACAAGTATTAGTGAATTGTGAGAACCTAAATTTTCATGAGTTGGATATAATAGTCATTTTCGCAAAATTCAACTGACTCCAAAATATTAAAAGTGTAATTATCACCAAATTGTGAATACTACAAGTTTTGTAAGACGGTGATAATTTAAATTTATGATTTTGACAGAAAAATTGTGATTGTCCATAAATTATGAAAATTGAACTTTTCTATGATAATTGCGATTTTCACACAGTTGTGGAAAGAAATAAAAATCACAATCAAATTGCCAAATTTACTAACAACCTTTTCTTAAAAAAAGAAAAAAAAATCTTTATTTAAATAAAGGTTATTTTTTGTAATTAAATTCTTTTATAACTAACTATGAGTTATCCTATATAGAATTTAAATGATAAATTTTTTTATATAGAAAAATATTAATAAGGTATAACATAAATTCCTCATTTCTTTTCCTAGGTTTTTATTAATTGTTAGTGATTTTTTTATTTGTATAGTTATTACTCCCTTCGTCCCTATAAAATAGGTTTTTTTGATGTATTTTATATAAAATGGAAAAGATATTCACTAAAATAGAAATTAACAACATTAATCATTATAAATGATTGTTTTAGAAATACTTCATATAAAAATGGAAAATATCACTTTAATTTAGGACATAATTAATAATAAAAGTATTTCTAAGTGGATCGTTTAATAAAAAAAGTTGATTTTAAAATGAAATGTTATAGTATTAAAATTTTAAAATCTTGTATAAGAAGAAGTCTGCTACCCGTAACATGTAACCCAGATAGTTAGACAAAGAAAGAAAAATCCCTTCAATGCAGTAATGACGACTTTTGAATTCAGATCGTTTGTATCAATGGCCCAATAATTTTACCACTGTACTACAGTGATATCTGTAAAATTGGCTTATATTACTATGTGGTCGTTGAAGTTATGTTTTACAGGTCAGTACCATTTACATCATTGATACATGTATGCCAGGTTTCCATCGCACTCGTTATATTAATCCTTTCATAAACTATTACATCTGAATTTATATGATTATATCGCTTATATAAAACTCGTTATAACCTGGAAATTAAATATTATATTTTATTTACTTAGTCGATGTCCATCTAATCTAAATTGTAATCCATGTAGGGACGGGCACGTGAAAGGGAAAACTGTCGAATGTTGTTTTTAAATTGAAAGGAATATGACACAGTCCCGTAAAAGAAATGAAAAAACAAATTTTCGTGTTTGAGTACCAAACTCTCATGATGTATAAAATAAGAAGGTTAATTTAGGGTTCCTTCATTTGTAGAAGGGATCCAATGTGAAGTAAGGTGATCCAAAAATGCGTTAAGGGGTGTCCTAGGGGTTTCAATCTCATATGTTAAATGTTCATATTACCCTTCTATCAATTAAAATGTCTAATTTGCCCTTCAATCAATTAAAACCTAAACCTAAACAAAACCTTTCCCTCTCCCTCCATATCCCCCCTTCTCCATTTTAACCGAAAAACTACATCGAATCAAAATTTTATCGTCGATTAAACTCTAAATTTCGTGATGAAGATTCCTACTATAGGTGATAAGGTAATAGTGATGAAAATCCGGATAAAACTAAACAAAGTAATGGAGAATTTGGGTTACAGAAAAATTTACGGTTGGGTTCAATTTGAAAACCCAACTGTAAATGTATGTTCTGCTGGTTTGTTCTTCATTTTACGGTTGGGTTATTAAACAAACCTAACCGTAAAATTAAAGGTAGGAGATGAAGATGCAATTTTACGGTTGGGTTTGATTCTGAACCCAACCGTAAAAAAATTTGCATCAATTTTTTCTTTTTTTTGCATTTTACGGTTGGGTTTAATTCTGATTTCCAACCGTAAAGTATTCCGCATGTCTGATTTTTTTGTGTTGAGGCTTATTTATGGTTGGGTTCGATTGGAAAACCCAACCGTAAAATCCTTCAGGTTAGATAAATTTTTTTCATCAAGGATTATTTACGGTTGGGTTTTATGTGTGTAACCCAACCGTAAAACTGTTATGATTTTGTGTTCATCCATTGTTCTTCTGTTTACGGTTGGGTTGGGAAGAACACCCAACCGTAAATAGCTTTTACGGTTGGGTTCGACATGAAAACCCAACCGTAAAATTCTCTGAATCAAAAATAAATCATCTTTTTGTCCGTAATTTCATCAATTTGAGCCATTAAAAGACCAAGAGTTTAAGTTAGATTATCCCAGTTATGCTCTGGTTGATCGAATCAGAATCTAGGGTTTTTAAAAAAACCCTACAAAATTATCTTATATTTCTTCTAATTTTTCTTCCCACCAAACCAAAAAGAAAAAAATTTGAATTGATTTGATTTGATTAAGTTTAAGATTATTTTCGATTAATCATGATTAGCTTAATCTATCAGCTAATTAGTTTTACTAACTAATCAGGGGTATTTTAGCCATTATAAAAATATGATGGATAAGGGGTTTTTGAATTTTACTTCAAATGTCTTTATTTCGTCTTATTATGGGAGTCCCTCTACAAATGTGGGAGTCCCTAAATTAGCCTTCTAAAATAAAGTGTGGGTCAAAACTCCACTAGACTATATCTCGTATTACCAAAACCTTACTCCAAACAAAAAGAAACAAAAATCTCATTTGAAAAAATCTGTCTAAACTATCCTTTAGATTAATTCAATCCAGCAAAAATAAAAATCAACCTCACTCTTAATTTGTATTCTCTCTTACCACCAACACTACCAATACCAACTCACCACCACCAACCACCCCCAGCCAGCAACACCACCACCACCAACCATCAACTAACATCAGCACCAACCAGCACCAACACCTCCACCAACCAGCACCAACACCAACGAGCACCACTAACAACTACCAGGTCCACCACCAATGAGCACCACGTACCACCAGCGCCACCAGCAGCAACGAAAACCAGAACCAACACCAACCACCACCAACAACCAACACCACAGCCAACACCAACAACCAACACCACTGCCACCACCAACACCAACACCAACACCAGCACTATCTCACCACCATCAACTAGCAAACAACACCACTAACCAGCACTATATCATCAACACCACCACCATAAACAACAATACCATCATCAAAAACTTACCATATTACTAAAACATTGGTTTCAACGATAAAAATTAGGCAGAAAAATGATGAAACCAAATTTGGTTTCAACATAAAATTATCATTTCACCAACACAACTTCAATGAAAAAACCAAATGCACCAAATTGAATAAATTAGGAAAAAATTAGTAACGTATTTTTTCACCACTAAAACTTTGGTTTCATGATAAAAAATAGGCAAAAATCAGATGAAACCAAATTTTGTTTCAACAAAACTTACTGTTTTCACCAACACAAACATTGGTTTCAACGTTTTTTAGTTTTTATAAAATACATTGGTTTCAACGTTGTTTAGCTTTTGTAGATAAAACCAAATTTGGTTTCATCATTTTTCTAACATTTCACCAACACAAACATTGGTTTCAACGTTGTTTAGTTTTTGTAAAATTTGATGAAATCAAATTTGGTTTCATCATTTTTCTAACATTTCACAGACATAAACATTGGTTTCAATGTTGTTTAGTTTTTGTAAAATTTTGATGAAACCAAATTTGGTTTCATCATTTTTCTGACATTTCACCAACACAAACATTGGTTTCAACGTTGTTTAGTTTTTGTAAAACTTGATGAAACCAAATTTGGTTTTATCATTTTTCTGACATTTCACCAACACAAACATTAATTTCGATAATGTTGATGTATCATTAATTTTTGATGATGATTTTCGAGGGTGATGATCTGGACGTGTTGGTGGTGTTTGTAGAGGATATAAGGAGGAGGAGGTGTTGTTGATCGAAAATCAGAACATGTAGTGAGTTTGGGGGTGGTGTGGGAGAAAGAAAAGAAGATGCTGGTGGTGTTGGTGGGGAAGGAGGAGGCGGAGCTGTTGCTGATGGAGAATCTGGACATGGTGGCTGGTTTGGTGGTGGAGGAGGTGTTGTTGGTGGTGGATTTGAGCATAGAAGTATGGAAAAAAGGAGGAGGTGTTGGTGGGAGAGGAGGAAGAAGAGGCGGAGGTGTTGTTGGTGGCGGATTTGAAAATTATAGAGGGTGTGGTGGTGATGGAACTAATGATGCTGGTGGTAGTGGTGGGGAGGAGGAGGAGAAAGGCGATGGAAGAAGAAGAAGAAGAAGAAAAAATAAAAAAAGAAAGATATAAGTTAAATCTTTTTAAAAAATTATTGTTTTTATATTAATTTTATCCAATATAAAGTTTTTATGGATCCTAATTTATAGGTGGATTTTTACCTACTAAATTTGATCATTTTGATGTTTTATTTCTTTTTTATATTTATAAAAAATAATACTATTATTAACGGAGGTGATACCATTCCATATAGGATAAATAAATTTTAAATGATCTTAACCGTTGGACCGATCAAATGGTACCACTCTCGTTGGTAATGGACCTATATAAATTGTGCAAACTTTTACTTTATTTCAAATCGAAAGAAACGGTAACTTAATAAGACAAGAAAAAAATAACAAAGACTATCAAACTTTTTTTTTATTTTTGTGAAGCATAACTTATTTTCTTTTTGAATGTAATACCAAACTTTTCTTCCATTTTTTATTGGGGCAATCATTTTACCCACTCCAAACGGAGGTTTATTATCCCAGTTCTTAGATTTCCGCTTATCTGATCATTTTTAGTGTCAGATTGAAAAACGAAAGAGAATTACTTCATATAGAAAAAGCCAGAGAAAAGATGGTGCCAACTAAACTTTAAGAGAAGGAGAGATAGAACATAACCCTGTAACTATTGATCCTATTATCAACAACACATATACAACTGATACTTGTTGGTTCATACAGTTACATCATCAGAGATAGAGTGACTGCATACGAAATAACTCAACAAATTGTTGAATTATATAAGTTTTACAGGCACTGTAAAATGTAATGAATGAATGAATTACGATTACAGAAAATGTGTAGCGTATGACACAACGGTTATCAAACTTTAAACCTCCGCCCAAATTAGATATACTTCCAAAGCTCAAATTGCAGAAACATAGCTAGGTACAGGGGAAGAAAGGAACCCTGTGTAAGTGGTGTGGTAGGATATCTCTGGTAGTGCATAGTCATCCACTCCACCAATATCATAAACACCAGCAGCACTACCACTAATGCTACCAATATCATCATGACGACTAACGCTACCAATACCACCATGACCACTAACGCTATCAATACCACCTCCTGCGATAACACTCTCTGCATCATTCAAGATCCTTCCGACCAGAAGAACTAAACTCTCTACAATCTCTGACATTGTCGCCCTGAACCCTGCTTCTGGCTGTTATGTGAAGTTGCCACATTCATTACCATGCACACAGAAGACATCCATTCAGTACTAATACAAGCAAGAAGGAATATAGAAAGCATAGCTTGACATCAAAGACTCGTAGACTACTAACATGAGGAGGAGTTCAAAGGAATCATAAATTGGGTGAGTCGTTTATCAGCAAATGGAATTCCTCTCAGGGTAAAAATAGAAGAAGCCAGCTCTCTCACGATGTTTTACATCTTCTAGAATGTACAAAAGCACAACAAAGTTCCTCTTATGGATCATGTTCACGTTGACGTATATGTATAAAATCTGCGAGAATTGATAAACTGTACCTGAATACAGAGAGAGACTATATCAGCAAACTGAGAGAGAACCTTAGAGGACAAGTCACAGATAATTCTGGAATCAACCATATCTTCCAAATCTTCATAGTTGTGCATACGATACGATACCCATCTCACCAGATACTGTTCCCTTTTTGTTCTTGTACTACATCATAACAAACACAGCAAAAACACCCCACAATCATGCCACAGAAGGTGAGAAGGAAATGTGAAGAGGAAGAAAGGAAAGGAGTAAGTTCTATGGCCTCACCTGTCAAAAGGTTTCCTTCCAGTCAGAAGTTCCAAAAGAAGCACCCCGAAGGCAAAGATATCACCCTTCGGGTTATCCACCCTCCCTGGACCGTTGTCTGGAGTACTGTAGCCCATGTAACTAATTGCCAGTTCAGAGGCCTATATGATGCAAACGCATTCTTGATCAATGTCATATCTATTATGATAAAAGAAGTATGAAAACTTGGATTTTCTAAAAATTAGGTACTTGCCTTGAGCTTAGTAGTATTGCCAGTAAAGGGCTTTAAAACAGCTAGACCAGAGTCACATAGACGAGGCATGAATTCATCATCAAGCAAGACATTTGCAGCCTTCAAGTTGTTGTGAGCAACAGCAGGGGAATTCGTAGAGTGTAAGTAACTGGTTCCAGCACATCAAAGGAAAAACCATCAAAACCTACAACGCGATACTAGAGGAAAGACTACTTCATCGAAAACAAACAAGCTGAAGGGAATACTTACTCCAGCGCCCGGGCAATACCAAGTGCAATATTAAGGCGAACATGCCATGGAAGACGATGTTGGTCATTGTTGTGAAGTTCATTCTCAAGTGACCAATTTTTGACATACTCATAAACAAGAATATGTTGCCCGTTTTCAATACAATAGCCAGTGAGTGTTACAATATTTGGGTGTCTAAGACGGGCAATATTCTGAATAATATTGAAGAAATGTTCCTCCTCATGAAGAGATAATGCTACTGTATCAACAACCCTTGCAGCAAAAATCTGTAGAAAATCAGCAATGATGTCTCTCATCATTTGTGTATATCCATAAGATCCTGTGAGTATCACCTTATTCTAAATATTATAAATCTGTAAAATTTACCTGGCCATCAGTGAACTGGGCCTTGTAGACAGAACCAACGGAGCCCTCTCCTAGAAGGTTATCTCTGCAGAAGCTGTTTGTAGCCAATTGTAGCTCTGACAAAGTGTAAGTTTTAGCAACTGGTTGGTTTCTGCTTTGTCTTCTTCTGTTAAAATCTTTTGTTTGGTTAAAATGATCAGATGCCGCACGCTTTAGACGGGGAACAGGTGGAGATGCAACCATCATCAAGCTTAGGTGCTCTTCTGATTCAGCGAAGGAAGATTCTGGATAGAAATGCATAAAGAATAGAACTAAGTGAGTATATATGAAGTGGAATGTAGAAGGCACAGTGAAACGAAATAACTTCCCTGCTGGTCTAAGGGTGAGGGTCTGTTTTCTCAATCCTCAATTATGTCTAGCAACAGTTATTGGATATAAAAGAGAGATTTATTGGCCATCCTATTACCACTAAATTTTATCCTTTTGATTTGTTGCATAGTACAAGCCATTACAAGATTACCATAAAACGATTAACGACAAGCAGGCAAAGAATAATGAACTTAGAAAATCTGGAGACAAGAAAAATAAGAATATAATCAAACACACCCAAGATTTTCTAAGGAATGGTGCATGTCACTCTATTCGTGTATCTACAATATTATACTCCTAGATGTACTCATTTACTTTATGCAAGGGTTGTAGACAAGGAAAGTATAAAAATGCATAAGAATAAGAACTGAAAGTAAGACCTCACCTATGGCTGTGGATGTACTGACTGGAGTATGATATCCTTTATGGCTTCCCTCCAAGTTTTCAAGCTTGCAAAGATGAGATCTTTTGATTTGGATTGCAAGAAGGGCTGCTGCGCAGGTTGCCACTAGAGCTACTCCTCCGACTGTAAATGCTATTGCTCCAGGAGTCAATCTTTTTTGCTTCTGTTTACCTTCTCTGGGAGTAGGATAGTTCTCAATGGCATTTGACTGTGCTTTTGGGAAGTTCTCGACATTTTGATCAGTTGGGATAGTGTCAGTAGGGAAGCTCCATGGAGGGTAGTCAACTCCTATTTGGAATGCATTTTTGCCAAACCTGGTAAAATTAAAGGCACAGAGTACATCCTAAGTATGTGTATAGCTATGTTGTTTAGTAGAGAGTACCAAAAGACATAAAAAAGTTAGAATTCAAAATTCGTAAATCTTACCATAAATTTGGTATATTTTCAAATTGCTTAGGAATAACACCACTGAAGTGATTATTTTGAATGTTGCTGAAAGTCAACAGATAAGATTGTTAAATAAAAATTGCTATGAGAAAAGAAAATGCTCAAGAAGAGGTAAAAGATTAAGTAAGACCAACTGTGATTGTCACGTACAGATCAGTGAGTGGGAGATAAGCTAGAAAAACTACTGATCCTGTGAATTGGTTATTCTGTAGGAATCTGCAAGCATACAAGAACTCTCTTATAAGATAGGAAAACGAAGGCAGTGTTAATAAAGAGAATTAAATTAAGTCGATATTTGCTACTTACAATCTAGTAAGATTCGTCAAATTTCCGAAGGAGCTTGGAAGATCTCCAGTGAAGTTGTTGTCTGATAGATCCCTGAAATTATAGCACAGTGAAAATTTGGGTCAAGGGTAGTTCATTAAGCTCGACTATGTTGCTGTAAAAAGAACACTACAAATTTAGGACCACTACACACAGGTATTTTGTTTCAGTTTCATATAAGCACCATAATAACAAGGTGAAACGACTATACATTTGTTTTAGATTTGGAAGACCCATAAACACATTGCCGACCGGACCCGATAAGGAATTGTGAGATAGATTCCTGCACACACAAAGAGTATTTAGGACTATCATATGGTACCGTATGGGCAAACTCAAATGTTGAAGCAATAGTAGGTCAACGACTTACAAATGCCGCAGATATTTCATTGACGTCAGGGAGAAAGGAATACTCTGATTGAAATTGTTGGACGACAAGTCTCTGCGTTTTTAGTCACAGATGAGTGAACTAAAAAGAAAAGCTGGATATTCAAGAAATAGAAGGTAAAAAGTCTTACATATGTGTTGCATTTGGAGGTAAAGATGAAGGGATTTCTCCCTCTATGTTATTGAAGCTAACATCCCTGTAGACAAAAACCAAGAAAAAAGAAGTATGTAAGCTTACATGGAGGTTAATAATTGAAAGACAGGTTTTAGTTTAAATTCTACAAAAACCACTTACAGCTGCTTCAAATTAAAGACGCTGAAGAGATTGCCTCCTAGACTCCCATTTAGCTCTAACCCATTAATTTTACTGCTTGAAAGTAGCCAGGAAAATGTTATTTTCAAACAACAAGAAAAAAAGACAGCAAAAGCTATGCAAGGGCAGACAATTAAAATGAAAGAGTTCTTAGTATTACATGAACATAACGGAGGATCCGGAGCATGAGATTCCTTTCCAAGATTCCTCACAGGGATCTCCTCCATTCAGTTTCCATCCAACCAACTGTGGTGGTTGGTTCAGGGATTTATACAGATCTTGAAGAACAGTAACTGAAAATTGTAAAGAAAACAGTGAGTTTCTTCAACTAAATTATAAGGCCAGTTTTCAGATAAAGCTATGTTAGACCAAACCAATCTTCCACTACAAATTCTAAGCAACTATAAGCATATAAACTAGGTTCCTCACAATCATATTGCTGTCTCCGTGATCACATTTCACCAAGAAAACAAATTAATAAAAATGCTAGGAACCTTGTTTTTTCACATCATACAAGAAGAGGGAATCTTCCCCTCAGAAAAATTCATAACAAAATTGAAGAATATAAACAAGAAAACAGATACGGAAGAATGAAGAATGTAAACCAAATGGGAGATTAAAGTATTGATTACCATCAGAAGGATCGGTTAATGCAAAACCTTGAAGTATCAGAATCGTCGAGAAGAGATATGTAGTAAGTAAAACCCACAGATAGTGTTTAGCCATTTTCAACACTCGGAATTACAGATCCAGAAATTCAAGAAACTGCAAGAACGAACAACAAAACAAGAATAGAATCGATTAATCAAAAATACTTGAAGAATCAACGGAGACCTAGAATTACACATAAAATGAAAGTAGTGACTAAGAATCTAGTGAAAATGCAACCAAGAAAGATAACAATCAGTCAAAAACACCCAAAAATTACAGAAAGTGATTTCTTGTAAATTCGTACCTGAGATTTCTAATTGAAAGTTCTTCAAGATACCATTCGTAGACGAGAAACTCCTCCAAAGTACACAACAAAAGAAATTTCCTAAGAGAAATAAAATCTAGTGTTTCACCTCGGGATACAATGTCGATTCAGAGAGGGGAGAGAGAGAGAGGGAGAGGGAGTAGAAAGAAGTGTTTATAGAGGTGAGTGGTAGTGTAACAGAATTATATTCTGCGCTGCGCTCCATGAGCTTGAAACGGTTAGTTGTTCCGAGTACTTTTCGCTATAACCAGTGCAATACCCAAATATACGCTATTACCCAATCAAAAGACACCACGTAAAACTCCACGTCACCTTAGTTAATCCAACGGTTTACATTACTAATGGGGCTTGATTAGAATGAACAACAATGTTCTAGAAAGTTCCAAATCATTCTCCTCTTTCGTAAAAAAAAAGAAAGTGCAAACTATCGAGGAGATACTGAATCCAAATGAACATTTGTTTTATTATTATGAACAAATGATGGTTTTACACCTTGAAGATACATACATTTTGGAAGATTTTTCGTTAGCAGCTTGCAAGCTTGGTTCAGTTGTTTACCAGCAAATTCAGTTCACAATTATGAGTTTATAAGCGAGAATTTAGTAATTTGCCCTGGAGCGTGTTAGGCAGGTGGAGAAAGGCCCGGTCGAAATATGAGAAATAAGATTTATGCATGTTTTTCGTGAAGTCAATCTCGCAGCTGATACTATGTCTAACTACGCAGCTCACTTGGGGGAGTAGTACATTGAATTTTAAGGTAGGCCTGATTTCCTCAATTATTTAGAAAGTCAAGGGTTAGCTATTTTCATTTTAATCAGTAGTTTGTTGGGTCTTTTTTGGGCTTTTTTTTTTTTTGTCTAGTAATCTCGAAGTTATCGATAAGGTTTAAGACCGTATGAAAACCCAAAAACGGAATCCTTTGTTTTTCCCGGAGGCAGGCCCCATTTTTATGTGTCTATACGGTTTAGGAAAGTTATGCAGTTGGCGAAAAAGTTTTTCCCCAAATAAGAAAATATGCAAATGTACAGTTTCGATGACGACTGCATGAATTCAGATCTCGTGTCCATTTAAATAGCAGGAGAAACCTAGCTTAATGTTTTTACACATAGATCGGACCTTAAAAGAGATCAGCGTACTGAAGTTGGATGATTTATCCAGTAGAGTAATCTTTCTTAAATTAACATAAAATGGTATACTAGTCGGATCCATCAAGCGCCAAGTTTGTTGTTAACCAATCGCAGACTTCATTCAATTCTTCAGTATTTGTATCGTGTCCAAGTCTGCAAGAAACAAAGGAATGGCGATTTTAAGATATTTCCATATAACACACAACTATTGTAAACTTGGGGAAGAAACCAAATTTTATACCTATCATAGGTTCTTGCAGTGAGTTTTTGGAATACTGGAGTACGGAAGATCTCCAGGAATTGGCTCCGTGCTGGTAAGGAACTCTATCATCGTCTAAAATGAGTGAATAAGATAAGGATGCATTAACATACTATGTCACTACTACATCTACATGTCTAGAAAACCGTTTCATAGGCATACAGGTAAACATAATGAAGTCGACTTTCATAAATTTTTTATGAACTTGAGTTACTAAGCATCCAATCAGTTAAGAGTTGTCACTAGACGAATCGATCAATATGCTGCATGATAATTTAATCAAGGAGTGAAACCGGAAAAGGCGTTATTTGCTGCAATTATATATAACTGATGGCGTATTTTAGTTCCGCAAAAATCAGAATACATCTGGATGACGATATCTGAGCTAAATAGGGGACGTGAAATTTAGTATCGTGTCGATGGCTCCTAGTATGGTAAATGGCTTACCCGAGTACCGAATTAGATAACGTTTTCATTTTAAGAGGTTCTGTGTATTGTTCCCTACCCTAAAACTGCAATTTTTATCAGGGTAGCTAAAAATATGATATACCTTTGCCATGGCAGAGCAAAAGCGGCAAGGATGCCGCTCGCGCAACAACATTCCGAGACCCAACTATTTTGTTCCTACAAACAATACATTTCAAATGACTAATGTAGTAATATGCAAACAGCGGTCTAAAGAGTACAAGTATATGCATCTGAGAGGGTGTGAATCAACTAAAGGAAGCTGTACCTGGCCATCGGAAGCCACCCACTTAAACCTACAACAGCAGATAGGTTAGCAGGGTATGGTCTTCCATTTGTAAGTGTTCCTTCAACAGCACAAGCAGCAGAGTACAGGGTGATTGCAGAACCCATACTAAAGCCCCCAACACCAAGTTTGACTGTAAATTGTGTTGGGTGCAATAATTAAAAATGAAGAAAATCAAATAACCAAAGGTTGTTAATTTTTAGCTCTTAACGGAAATGATTTGTCAAAACGGATGAGCTCCTCGTATCTCACAACATCAAGATGGTATGTAACAAAGCTTTAGAAAAACAGAGTGAGTCATGTGTTCAACACGTTGTCCTTACGACATTAGCACCCGGCTACACTCAAGAGTGATGCTATAGCCTCCACAGGGCGGATGCCTGCAGGATAAAACACCCTACTGCACCTACTACTAGCACTCGTACTAGATGTTCAACCTGAGCTTGGCAACTCAGAAAAACCCTTCAAGGAAAATCTAAAAAATTTAAGAAAGATAATAAAAAAAATATTATTCTTTTCGTCTCTCCAAAAATATGGAGAAACCCTTTTTCCTTGGATGTCAAAATAGGTTGAGAAAAGTTTGTTTATATGATCTCTTTATACAACTTAAGAAGTGGAAACTCCCCGATGTGGGACTAAAGTGTTTCATTCACAAAAGAAAACAAAAGAAAAACTAAAACATGTAAAGCGACAAATAGATCACGAGCTCGAACCCAAATAGGCATAATATTTTATATTTTAATAAAATATTCAAAACTCATTTGTTTAGCCATTGTTTTCCAACAATCCCCCACATGAATGAAAACCTCAGTAAAACATGAAAAAACAAATAGATCTTGGTAAACCAACACCCTAAATATCATAACCCGACTTGACTGAACAGACAGATAGACTGTGCATGTGTTGAAATCATACTAGCCATTCCAATGTCCTTTCCTTCACACAAAAGTATGCTGACCCCAGGGTCATACTATTAATTGCATAAATCATAATAGTATAGAGAGCTTTCATCTTTAGTTTCCCATAGTGGGACTAAAGGTTCCGTTCACCAAAGTGAAAATGAGCCAGTGATCCCTTAGCGACCCTTAGGTCCTAAGTATCAGTAATACTAAGACCATAGAAAACAACATAAAAATTATTTTCTCAAAATGAATTAAATCTTGATGAAAAACTGAAAAATCACATAAAAAAGCAGGAAATACCTTAAGGCAAAGGTGTCCATGAGGTCTTGAACCTTTTCTTAGTGAGAGATTACCGGAACTACTTGCTAGAGACAGTGAACGCGATGTCTTGAACTGCTAGCGTTTGGTGTAATTCGCGATAACCACCTCCAAGGTTGCTGCCAAGCTCGTATGGTTGTGCTCATTTTGGCCCTGATCAAATATCCCGTTTCTTATAATGCTCTAGAGAACAGCTTTATTCTCATAGGAAGCGACCCACTTCCACATTCAGATAGGTGAGTTCTATCAAGAGTGTTTACTCCTACACCTTACTTCAATCTTAAATTGAAACTATAGAACTCATTAAGACTTATTAAAAGTCATCCTCCACATGCAGTCACATCATCACGTCTACACCATAGGGAAGGGACATAAAATAAAATTCTCTGTTAGTGTTTCCTTTAACCCCACCAAAAATTAGTTGTCTCATTCAAAACCTTGATCTTGGGATTTCCAGTCAACAAGGTTGAGTATCCTTCATGGCAAGTTTGTTTAATGAGCTTCATCCCCATCCCCCTCGATGCAATAACAAACTATCTTTTTAGATTATCCTTTCGTCAACGGATCCACTAATTTTTCTGTTGACTTCACTAAGTATACAAAAATCACTTCATTAGAGAGTAGTTGTCTTACCGAATTAGCCGTCTCTGAGTTTGTCTAGACTTTGCCAATTGCTCATTTACTTTAGAATTAAATAGTCAATTGAGTTTTAGCAATGGTGGCCACAGGCTTCTGTCACAGAGGAATGCCTTCCAAAAAGGATTTATCAATCCAACTTCCTCTCATGCTTTAAATTAAGCGAGTGAACTCTGATTTCATCTCAGTCGACTTCCTCATGTTTGTTGGAATATTTCCAACTACCGATACAACTTAAGAGGGCGCACACATAGGCTAAGACTCTCCAAAGCCTGAAATCACAACATCTCTTAAGGTCAGTCCAATATGTATCATGCACATTTACACAATTTTAAATGTACCTCAAATACTGCAAATTTCTGATCAGATCATCCCACTAATTCTTCTGGGGTCACAAGTGTATTTATACACCTAATTCACTGCACATTTACAACACACATTAAATGTATCGAGTTTGACAAAGACTATTTTCGTCATAATTTCTTCTGGTTCCAATGATCCTTTAAATCATGCTTGTCTACAACAACTTAGTCTTTCAATCAAATCGTAAAAGTCACATATTTTCAAGTTGGTTGTAAAACATATAAAGGCATATACAAGATACATGTATTAAATACTAGTACGGTCATTACATTTTTCTCAAAAGTTTAGTGTTATATATATCACATATTTGAAATTAAATATCTACCTCAAGCATCCCAATTCTCTTGTCCTTTGATCAGAGCATCCATGTGATTCTCCAGGATTAAAATGGGAAACATGCACACCTATTTTACAACACACATTAAACACATTTGACAGAAGCTATATCATCAAAATTTGATTTTGGTTCTTTCTGATCCTTTAGACCACTTCAACAACATATTAGTTTCCTGTCAAACTTTAAACAACAAAAATTTGTTAGTGGTTGTAAAACACATAACAAAGGAATGCTAAACATATGCACCTTCAATTGATTTAGTGTAAATACACTTATCAAATTCATTATTATCACATCACTAGTATTCATCATCGTCACATAACAATATTGTTAGGTCATTGACTTACCTCTTGGTTCAAGTTAAGAATATATAGGTTTAATCAGTTTGTAACTTTAACCCCTAGCGCTAACAAACCTTTAAGGTTTTTCCACCTTTGATAACCATAAGTACACTGCCTCAACATTCATCTAATGCAGCATACTGACAATAATGGAAAACAATGCCAGACATAGTAATTTTAGTGTCATGTGAATATGTGCCAAGAAATCACTACTTTATTCTTTAACAACAATTTCATAAACTCAAGTCTTTGTCTGACTTATTCTATCTCGTGTGAGAATCTGACCTCAGAAAACTGTTGTCGAGAACTCAACATCTTCAACAATAAAATTCATTTTATTCAAATGTTGTTCAATTTAGAACTTACAAGTTATCATACAATAGTTCAGGTGATCATATGCAATGATTTGCTAAAAAAAAAAAGAAATCGACTCTTCATTCTCACCTTAGACACCCACGATTGAGGTCTACAGGGTATGACACATATAAGTTTAGGGTCTTCTATGAATATGCTTGAGAAATCAAACAAACACTTTTTTTCATCTTATACCCCCACATTTGAGGCATAAGGGCCCCCACAGTTATCAGGATTTCTCAACATAAGAAACTACCATTATGTATCCTTTAGCTTGCATCTAACTAAGACACACCATATAATGGTACTCTATACCAACATTACGATATACCATGTTCATGTATTCATTCTCATTTTTATTGAAGATTTTCCCTTTTATCTACTATTGTCTTGTTTTATTAAGCTAACACTCAAAGCATCACAAGACCACATTTCTAAGTATAATATTTCATAGTAACTTAGGTAGATAGCATTGACACTAGTTTTAAATCGCAATGAACATATTGAGAATGATATCACAATTTGATCAATGTCCATACCTGACAAGCCTTGCACATCATTACCTATTTCTTTAATTGTTTTGATAATTGAGTTGTTCATGAAAATCTTTTGCATCTTTTCCATTCTTGGTAGAAGACAAAACATGTCTTTTCTGGAGCACACTTTCCAGCATTTTCGGCATTTACTAACCAATTATTTTAATCATCTCCACTAAAAAGTAAAATTACTTAACACAATAAGAATGTCAATTGTTCCATTCAAATTTGAATAAATAATTTTATATTCCGAGGAGATAATCACACAACTAAAAACAGAAGTTATCAGATTAGCACTTAATTTATCATTCAATTTAAGATGATAAAAATTCTGCGCAACTAGAATTCAAAAAATTGGTTGATATTCTCGTTTGACATAGGTAATATCAAATTATCACAAGATTACAAGTGCTTATTTTATCAAAAGATTTATTACCAACATATAATTATCAAGTTACTTAAGTCTCTCTTCACATTAGACTATCACTATCATCAGTAAGTAACAAAACTTGGTAATAAAACCCTCAAACGATTTTTGTGTACATACGTATCAATTAAAGCACATTTGATCGCTTAACCTTCTTGTTGCACTAGTTACTAAAAGATATTTTATATCTCACTATCCATATGACTATGGTACACTACTATATTATGATTCTCATATTTTCAACAAAAGGTAACATATTCGAAATGATTTAGAAATCACCATTGAAATTGTTAATGCACAATTATTAACCAATCATGTGATTCACGCCAATTGATACTACACAAATCATATATAATCAAAGTGATTTATAACATAATGCACAGTTCATATACAACTGATTCAACATCCTATTATTCATTAGCAATGTGATAGTAATCTAACACATAAGAGATTATCACTTTAAGTCACAAAAATCAATTCGTTACTTGCTCTAATCTGTTTATGAGAAATATTTTAACTAAATTGAAATCTCAAGTCTATTATGGAGATAAAAGCACTCACTAGTACCGGTTTTCATATTATATCCAAAGTGACAAAGTACCCCTATAAATGGTTGCAAGATCTCATACTAATCTAGAGCTTAGATACAGTTATTGATATTCTGGACAAACATGCACAACATCTTTGCAAATACCATATCTCACAAACCACACGTCCGGATCAAAAAATTAAATATGAGTTTTGAAGATTACATCTAGATCTACAAACTTAATTTGAGTCACCATTTCAAAAAACTCATAGTTATGCCAGAAAAAACTAATTTGGTCAACAATATTTTTCTGCCCGTCAGAATTTTTGAGGAACATTTCTCAGTTTTGTAAAGGGAAGTTTGTTGGTAAGTCCAAAATACCCGGACCTAGTTAACCTATAGTCCACCCGGGAAAACCCATTTATCCATAAGTCCAAAATCGTTTTGAAAACTAACAATTACTGTTATGCCCATCACTTGGAACCATCCATAAACTTCACCTCCTCCACCTCCTACACTTTTCACTTTCTTTAACGTGATTTTCAGTTTTAGCTACTCCACCCACCTCTTATTTACTTCTTGAAATTCTGAAAATCTAGGGCAAAATCAAAATCTAAAAACACCTGAAACCAAATCCAAAAACACAGACCAAAAAACAAAATCTGTAATAGCAGACTTTGAAGTAGAGATTTCTTTGAGCATTATACAACTGAAACCTAAGCTACTGTCAGCAACTACTGCAATATTTTCCACCTAAAATGGGTACCAAGAGAAAAATCAATAGAAGAATAAAAAAAACAGTAATTGAAGAACATGATACTCCTCAATCTCCACCATCGAAGAAGAACAAGAAAGCTTCTACAGTAGATTCTCTACCACCAAAATCAAAAAAGAAGAAGAAGGATGAAGTTGTTGATTCTCCAACAACATAAAAAAAAAACGAAACAAACTGTTATTGATTCTCCAACAAAATTAAAAAAGAAAAACAATGAAGTTGTTGATTATTCAACAACATCGAAAAAAATGAAACAAACTGTTGTTGATTCTCCATCTACAAAGAAGAAGAAGAAAGCTCTTCTTACGAAAGCTCTTGTTGTTCGTTCTCCATCAACATCACAGAAGAAGAAGAAAAAGGGTGTTGTTGTTTCTGGTAAAAAAGGTACTGATTCTAATCATCGGTGCATATCAATATATAACATACTTTGTTCATGTTATAGGAGTTAGATCTAGCATACAATATCGGTATATATCAATATATAATAGTTTTTTCATGTTATAGCACATAGATCTAGCATGCAACATAGGTTATATATTGATATGTACTTGGTTTTTAGTTTTAATTTTTGAATTTGATCAATACATATCAGTATATACTTATTTTTATGTTATAACATCTAGATCTTGATTGCAGGATAAGTATATATTGATATTTACTTTGTTTTAGATATTGAATTGGATAAGTATAATGTTATATACTATAGCATATATCTACATCGATATATAGATATAAAGCATATATATCGATGTATACTGTTATATACTATAGCATCTAGATCTTGCATACATGATAGTATATATTGATATGTACTTTGTTCTAATCTTGAATTGGATCAATACATATCAACGTATACTTTGTTCATGATATAACAGATAGATATCAACATATCAAAATATATACTTTGTTCTATATTATAGTACATATTGATATATTGTAGGGTTATTGACAGTGTGTTCATTATACAGGTGGTGTGAAGAAAACCACAAAGAAGACAAAAGCACCTTCACCTGCTAGGTCCACAGAAGTGGTTTCATGGGGATTTTCTCACTTGTTAAAGCAATCAAGCCTGAAAAGCTTGAGTTGAGTGAAACTCAGTTGCGGATCATTAGTGAGCAATCATATGGGAACCTTTTTTTTATGTTCTGGTACACAAATCTTGGTGCAGATCACTGGATGAATAATGAAACTGCAGTGACCAATCTAATACAGTGTTATAAGAGAAGTAAAGCTACATATGAGCTCACATTTGAGTTTAAAAGGCATGGAGTTTCACATATTCTGACATCCAGTCCTGAAGAAGTATGTGTTATCTTTGGAATTCCAAGAGCATGAAAAATACAACATGAAGATATAATGCTGACATCAAGGGGTGGATATCAAAAAAATGCTTTCTTCCAAAGGTTCTTTGGTGATGTAGAAAAGACTAAAAAGGTAAATAGAGTGAGGATACAGGAAGAAGTCTTGAAACTTTTAAGGAAAAAACCGGCAACTAAGAAGAAAGCAAATGAAAAAATTGAAGAATATGAAGAAAAGAAAAGTGATGAAGAACCTGAAGAAATTGGGAGTGATGAAGAAAATGAACAAGAATAAAGTGAAGAAGATACTGAATAAGGGAGTGAGGAAAAAAGTGAAGAAGTGAGAGATGCTGAAAACCTTGTAAGGCTTATATGCATGTTCATATGTATCACTTTGTTTTTCACAACAAAAGATGCACATGCCTTGACTGAAAAGTACATTGGTCTTGTGGAGGATCTCGAGGCTGCAAAGAATGTGTCATGGCCAGATTTGATACATTCTTACCTAGAAAAGTCACTGAATGACAATGTAAATGCAGTCGAAAATACTACCGGCTGTCTGAATTATTTATTGGTAAGAATTCATACTAAAAATCTTTTTAATAGTTTACTCAATGAAAATCATGATTTAATTTTAACTTTTTTTTAGTGAATTTTCTTTTCCAATACGGATTTGGTATGCAGAGCATACATGTTTGCTGGAACCGGAGGAAATAAAGACGATTCCGGAAAAAAAGTTTGTTCCGAGAGATGTCAAATGGAATCTGTCAAAGTTATGTGCTGCACTCCAAAAAGACATTGATTCAACTGAATATGAGGTAAGAAAAATATGTACTTATTTACTGCATTTATGATGTTTGTTATCCTGCAGTATATAATGATATGTATTGAATGTATGATGTTTGTTATCCTACAATATATATTGATATGTACCTCATGAAAAAACTTGTTTTATAGTACATATTTCTGAGTACATATTTTGTTGTTTTGGTACAGTTTAATGAAAATTTCAAGGTTCAGTACACCAATGAAGAAAAGCAAATTCTGAATAGAATCACTAGAAGAGTTGCAGAAGAGGAGAGTGAAGATGAAAAGGAAGAATATAAAGAAGAAACTGCAGGGAAGGCAGTGGAGGAATATAATTGGAAAAGAAGATATGTAGAATTGACAAAGACAATCTTTGAAAAATGGGGTGAAGCGAATACCATGCAGCATGAGGATGGACCGCTTGATGCATCAAAGCTTCTGCAAATGTTGAATGACATATACATGAAAGTTTCTCCCTTGCAGCCTGAAAATGAAGAAGAGTTTCGAGACTCAATTGATGGGAGTCCCACTCATTTAGGTACTGTCCCAACAGGAGAATTCCCATCTCCTACTACTCCAACAGATCCTCTTTGTGAAAACATAACAAAAGATGAAGTATTTTTGGGAGAAGAAGTGCCAACTATTCAGATCCCAACGGAAGATGAACAAAATTTTGTGAGTGACACCACCATCAAAAGGGTACCATTTATTGTTACATTGTTAACACCACCTTCGGTGCACAAGTTCTATGGTGTTGATGCTAATGTTATTAAAACATGGGATAAATCTTACTTGGAGAAAGAGGTCAAAGAGATGCAGGAGAAAAGTAACACACAGGTAAGTAATGCTGGCTATTTTCACTCTTTATTACAAATGTGTTTATCAATATAACTGTAAATATCAATATGTACTTGATTACAAATGTGTTTTATTATTGTCATATAACTGTACATATCAATATGTATTTAACTATCATGACTAAAACTCTATGGTTGCAGGATGATTTAGATGGACTTCAACAAGAATCAATGCAAAAGGTGGTTGAAGCTATAGACCAGATTCTTGAAACTATTAAAGGGATGTCGTAGAACCCTGATGAACAAAACATTGAAACCCTGGTCGACAGCTTCGTCGACATGAAAATACCTTTGTTTCCTGAGATGGCTAAGATGGAAGACATTGAAAAGTTCACATTTGAAGAATTTTTGGACTTAGCCATTTCCAGCAAGGAAGTTTATGATGAAGAATATGCATCTCTCAGCCAAGACAATGGTAGTGTTTCAAACCATACTTTGTTTGGGATTGACATTTGAAAACATTTTGATAACTTATTTGGAAATGATTTATGACGTATAGAAGTTCGACAAGTTACAGCTGAGCCAAACCAACTTACACCTGAGAAGAATGCAAATCAAGTCACACCTAAGCAAGAAAATGACCAAGAGGTATATCTTCTACTTGTGGTAATTTACCTTTCTTGTCATTGTTTGAAAAAATATGATTCAAATATAGTACTGAAAATCTGGATTCAAAAATTCAGGACATGAAGTTACAACAACCCAAACGTCAAACGACGTGCCACTAGCAACAAAACTTACCAAGATGACTGCTACCACATCGAAAGCAAAACCAAAGGTTATTGCAAAGAGGTCAGTACAAACTAGAGAAGAAGTTAGCTGGCGAGTAACTCTTGCAAATCCAGCAAAGAAGACAGATCCATTATTTGACAGTGGAAATATGTTTTCTGAAAGGAAGAAGCCAAAAACTGAGCAACGAAAAAAGACGATAAAGACAGGAGAGGACAGTAAAGCTCGTAAAGATCAGAAACCAAGAATGAAGTCCATGGATCTTCAAAAGTCACCACTCTATGAGAATATGACAGATGAACAAATAAAGATTCTACTTCCATACTTTGAGAAAGGAAAGAGAATGTAAGTACTTTCTACCCTTCATTTTACTTTTAAATCAAGTAAGTTTTGCAGTACATATCAAAAAACTTACTTCAATATGTGTTTCTGTTATAAATGTGCAGCTCGGTTGCTTGGACAGTAGAGAATGAAGGTGGTATCTGCGTCAGCGGGGCCACAATGGAAGATTTGATCTTCAACAGAGCGTTAGAGCAAGATCTTCTCAACTATGCTCAATATAATCTTCAAGTGGCGTCTGAAGATGACCAAGCAAATGCTGAGGAAGAAAGAAAATATTTTAAGGTGTTGCACCTGGATCCAACTGCTTGGGTATGTGTTGTTTTCTTTCTTTATACTTTTGAACATTGGATATGAAAAAAGTACATATTGATATATACTTTGTGAAATAACCTATTAAACGTTTCCAATTTTCAGTATCATGTAGAAAAGCCAAACACTTTAAAGGGAGCAGAAGTGACTGTTGTTATTATGCCAATCTTGAAAATAAGCAATGACATCGAGAAGATCCTTGTACCAATGGGCCATGGCAACAAGCATTGGACCCTGCTAGAGTTTGAGTTTGAAACATAGAAATTTATCCATTACAACTCATATGTGGCATTCAGGGATCATTGCTATGAGAATGCCAAGAAAATTTCTGAGTACTTGTTCAACCCAATCAATCATTTCTTGGATAAGAATCAAAGAAAGATGGTGAGCAACGTAAGGTTGACTGACTATGGATGTCCACAACAAGGAATCTGGCCAGACTGCCTTTTGTATGTAATGCATTTTATCAAGAGGGGTTCAAATATTGATCGTCATGGGAAAAGTTTGGGAAATGACGAACAATTAATTAAGAAGATTCAGATGAAAAGAATCAAGTTAACGTGCAGGTTGTTGGAAGCCACTCCGCCTGAAATCAGTTGGGACCCCTCCAAATGAAAATACATGTTTACCTGCAGAGTAATTCAGTTTGTAGATCTTGGTCTGAGGAGAAAAGTTGGTGCATTTTAGTTTTTGCTGGGCAGGGTTTTGTGGCTAGAGTGAAGAAGATAATCCTTAATTGTTTCTTATACCACATTTGGAAGGAGAGAAATCTTAGGATATTTTAAAGTAAATTTAGTTATGTTGGCCAGGTGGGATTTATCATTATGGAGACAGTGAGAGTTAAGGTTTTGTCTATGAAAGGTAGTGTAGTGGATAGTCCTTCTACGCAGTATGTACTTCAGTAACTTTCTTATTGTGTTTACTTATTGAACTTGATTTCTTCCTATTGAACTTGGTTTTTATATCAGGATATTATTATTTTTTTATATATATGTGATGATCTTTATTAGCATTGTTAGGTTTCCATTTAATTTTAGAGTTATATAGAAAGGCATAACATATTGATATGTGTTAGGAAGTACATATTGATATGTACTTTATTCTAAAACTCTGAACCAATAGATTCATATTCTAAACAAGTACATATTGACATAAACTATGAAGTACATATTGATATGAATTTAAAAAATTACTTTGTTTATGATATTTTTTTGTGTTTTTATAACAACAACAAGATTACTAAATAAAAGAAAAATGTATTCGGAATAAAAATCACTAATAACGAGGGGGCGCTGCCCCCTCGACCCCCGTATATAGTGAATGACATTCAACCACATGTTCATACAACTTTTAAGATGGAGCAAAAAATAAAATTTATATCATCAAATTCTCGTTCTGTCATTAAGAACATAATTTAGTTGGCACACAAACAAGTTCTAAAAAAAGAAACCTGAAAAAAGGCGACAAGTATCTTCTAAAAGAATTTAAATCCCAAATGTACTAAAAAAACTATAATGAAATTAATTCTCATCCGTATATTGGTACTAACGGATAACATTGCATGTAGCCTTGTTGTGATGAGCTTTCAATTTACAATTTGAACATGTAACAGGATTTTTGCTCCTCTCCCATGCACTCTTGATGCGGCTCTTTTTTTTTTCTTCCTGGAGGAGCCCTAACTACTATTGGTGGAAGAATAGTATCTTCTGCGGTATACTCATCAGGCCTGTGGTATATTGAAAAACATAAATAAGAAAATCTACTATACTTGTGCAGTTTTTATTGATGTATGTTACACTAAATATCAATATGTACTATGCTAGTTCTAGTTTATGGTTTATATGTACTGCTTAAAACCATTCTCATGTATGATACTACCATAAAAAAAATCAATATGTACTGCTTAAAATCTTACCTGTCATGATTAGGAACAGGTCTAATAGTGACTGAATATAGCTGGTGATAACAGCTAACTTCGAAGTATTCGTCGATATAATCAAGAAACTTCCCCCCAGAGGCAGCAACAGCTGCAGTAGCATGCCAGCATGGAAAACCATACACGCGCCATCTTTGGCAAGTACAACTGTTTTGTTGTAGATCTACCATATGAGACTTGCACACAAGAAACCAAGCATATTATTTACGTAGTATATATTGATATTTGCCCTACACAAACAAAAAAGAATATAATCTGCAAAATACATATTTGATATTTTCCCTACACAAACCCAAGAAGATAATCTGCACAATACATATTTGATATGTTTTCTGCAGTACCCCTAATAAACTAGTTTAGTGGATATCTCAGTTCAAAAGAGTATGTTACCTAAAAAACTAACCTTGGGGAATGAACTTCAAAGACGTGAGCATATGACTGACTAACTTTCCAAGGACGACCAATTTGAATGTGTAGTTCAAGCAAGGCTTGATACACAGGGTTTAAGAGTTCCGGATCCATCAAAAGACTTTCTTCACGACGTTCAGACATCAACTTCATTACACGTAGCCTACACGACAAATAAAATTAAAAAACAACAAACATATTATACATATAATACATATATACTTGTAGTGTTACAAGAAACTTATAAAAACCTGATTGTGTCAGAGAGAGCACAAGGAGGTAACTTCTTCTCGCGGCGAATCCAGTTATTAAAAGACTCGGTAATGCTTGGAGAAGTCTGACCATACCTACATCCTAGGAAGTATGCACTAGACCACTTTGCCCTAGGAATGTTACGACAGTATTGAGCAACCCAAGGCCTTCCTAGATAAACTATTTCTTGAAGACCTTCTTCATATCTTGCTGGAGAAAGCGCATATGTTGCTTTTTGGAAACAGTCCATCACTTCTTTATATTTTTCATCAGCCTTACTGATGGGTAAGTTCTTTTTCAAGTGGTAAAAACAATAGCTATGATAAGAATCAGGGAAAACTTCAGGAATTGCATTCAACAAACCTTCACCTCGGTCAGTCAAAAAGGTGATGGAACGATGGTCCATAACTTTTTTAAGATTGTCCATAAACCAATGTCAATTATCATTATCTTCGCCAAGAACTAATGCATATGCAAAAGGATAAAAACCTGGAAAAAAAATATAAAATCCCATATCAATATATACTTCATGTCTGCACCTAAAAATTATGTTATACCTACAATGTATATCAATATGTATTTATGTATGATGTGTATGATCCTAAAGTAGATATTGATATGTACCAGAAAATAGACTACATTTCTCTTTGTACTGGTACATAAAAAACAGTTACATATCAAAATATGTACCACATAAAAAATTTATGTTGATTGCCGTTAAGACATATTGCATCCATTAGACCTCCTTTAAACCTCCCCATAAGAAACCTCTCTACAAGCTCTAAAGCAAATAAATTTTTGCTGAATCTCTTTGTTGCGTCGTTGAAATCAAAATCAATATAAGACCCTGGGTTGGTTTCCCGAACAACAGTGACCCACCAAGCAAGATCAGTGTATGACTTTACATCGTCACCAAAAATCATTTGATGCGATAACTCTAATGCATGATATGCGTGGTGATACTTGATGTTGATCCCTCCACCAACTTTAGTATAATCCATAATCTCTTGCGGCTTTATGAGAGGGTTGTGCTTGACACGCTCATGAACTAAATGATTTACAAGCTTCCTCGAAATAGTTGGACTCTTCAATCTATAACCAGCACCACAAGTGTACCTACCCACGTAATCATTTATCTTAAACACATCCAAAGACCCATTCATGGCAACCGCATGAAGCATCCAAGAGCAACAGTCATTGCTGCATCTCACTGTGAATCTCTCAAGGCCATTCTTCAATTTTTTAACCTTATATCCAGTCCTCAAACAATATTTCTCACACGCTAACAGAACAGCTTCAACACCACCATGGAAAAGATGGTTTTTATCTTCAAAAACATTCTCCTAACCATCAGAAAAAAGAACACTTGCAACCTCTTTACAATCTTTCAAATAATTGTTCCTAGCACTCAACACTGTTGTCAAAATCTGCACTTCTCAAAGAACTAGATGCACCAGATAAAACAACATCAACATGCAACTCAAAGAAATCTGAATTCTTCGTAAGATGTAATGCAGCAAGCCCTTGAAGAGATATATCAGCAACGACAGGGACTTTCACTCCATTTTCAACATAATTAACAACAATAGTTGATGGAGTCAACCAGCTCCATGCATTACAAATAGTAAACTTCAAATCTTCCAAAGTCGAAGATATAACCAAATATGCAATGTGGTGTTGCTTGTGGTATACATGAGAGTAGCAAAAGGTATTTGGATTAGAACCAACACCTGAATATTGAACCTGAAGAAATGTGATCCAAATAAAATAACACAAACACAAAAAATCAAACATATATTTTAAAAACAGTATATATCAAAAAGTTTAGAAAAACAGTACTTATTAATATGTACTGAAGAATCATTCAAAACATCCAGAAGAAAGAACAAAAAATCATGATTTCCTGAAAAAATAAAAGAAAACCAAATGAAACCTAATCAAACGACATGTAAACAAACTGAATACGACGATCTAATGAACAAAATAGAACGATTACAAAAATCAGTTTCAAAAATCAAAAGAAAAACTTAAGCACGAACAAAAACGAGATCGATCATGGAATTCAACAAAATGTACATCATAGAAATCGTAATCATCAGGATTTCAGTGTAAGAAAACAAACAAAATCATGAAATCAGGTTGATTATCATGATTTCAGTTGAAAAAAATAAAAACAGAACATTTTTTACAAAAATTATAAGAGCAGAGAAGAAGATTACAGAAAAATACCTGGAGATTTGAGATCGAAGCCCTAAAACTGAAAAACACCAATTGAAGCAGAGAGAGAGCAAATCGGATCTGTGAGCTGAAGAAATTTTTTCGGAAGATTTAATTTCGACTCGATTTATACGTCCGATATAGAAAGGGTAAATATGAAATATTCAAAATGTAAATTTTATTACATTCACGTGAGTTGGAACAGCGATTTAGAAAATCGGTCCAAATATTTGTTTTTGGACTAGGAGTTAAAACGAGTTAGATGGATGGATTACACGATACACGGATCGTGTATAATGGACTATATAGTAATTCCTAGATAAATTAATTCCAATTTAATTCATAGTTATATAATCAAGAAGATTAAATTTCATGGAACCATAAATGAATCTTGATTATATTTGAAACGTTTTTTTATTAAATACAAGCTTGATATGTTAAATCCACGTTTCCAAAAAAAGATAAATATAAGTTTTTCAGTTTTTCTTCTATGGAGGAAGAATTTTGAGGATAAAGAAAAAGAGAAGGGAACCTTAGGAAGAATGACTATTGTTAAGGCTTAAAGACACTCAGGATGATAAATGGGTTGGTATTAACTGATTATTATGAGGGTTTAAGCTTTAAACAGAGATTTGAAATATGGGTTTGTTATAAAAAAAATGAAATAAATAATGGGTCTTTGGATTTTATGTAAAACCAGTAGAAATCCATGAGACTAAGAATAGTTTTTTGTATAAATATTTAATTTACAAGAATCTGAGGATCTTTTGGTTTCCATTTGAGGAATAGGGAAGAGAGAACAGAGAAGCATAGAAGATATTGAAGAGAGAGAAATTCACGTGGTCTGTAGTTCTGTGTCTTTTGACTTTTTCAACACATCACCTTGCCACATCAGTAGGGCGGTGGCGCCCAGGCGCTGAATAGCATTGCCGATTAATTTTGCCCGTCAATATGTCATTCAGAATGGAAACCAGTACCAACGGAATTTCAAAAGCTTTTCGTGTCAGTTCACCACACTAGTCCAGAGACTACAATGAGACCGCAAGACCAAAAATTATTTTTTTCTATGCAGGAGTAAGACGGGAACTGCAACCATTGAAGATTGAAAGAACCATTTACTTGAAAGGGAATACATGGCATTTAAAATATTACAACTCATTTGAAAAAGTGCACCTCTGAGAAGGTAAGAAACGTAGAAAAATCTTAACTCATCTAATTGGCTATTTCGATCTTATTTCTCTTCTTTTCGTTCTACCACTACCAGTTTAGCTTAAATGTTTGTATTGCTTAAACAGAAAGATATTTCAAATTCTAATCTGGAACTATTTCCAATTCAAATACATTATCCTCCAAACACCAAACCCAGCAGACTTATAATCTTATGGACTGTTGACTTGTTCAAACTAAATTGGTCCAGATTTACGTTATAAGTACCTGTAAACAACAGTACAAGTCATAATTAAGGAAAATCATTAATTCCATTTCTTCATTATCTAAAAGAGGCAAATGATATATAACTAATGGTCTTCTGAAAACATTCAGAGCGCATAAATCATAAGGTTTGTAGGTCACATTCCATCAGTGAAACAACCAAGCAAGTCACCTTGACAAACTCTAGATGCATGCATGTACAAAATCAAAGTCTGGGTACTAAAAATTGAGTTTCAACTCTGGAAGGTCTTCATCTTTTTATTCCTATAGACTATTTCAATGTAAAAAGAAATAATTGACAGTGACTACTTAATGACCAAATTTTATTCTGTTTTGTACAAAACTGAACTCAGTTATTCATCCCCATCACCTTTAAACTTACCGATTACAAACTCAATAGGATTCGGAAGGAAAACAGAATACTTAACATAGTCGGATTATGTCTAATTCTGCTACTCACCTTCTTCATTTCCCCTCCATGTATTATCTTCTTTTTCTCCTTCTACCAATATTATCCACTGCTCAAAATTACAAAAACGTCACCCTGGGTTAATCTATAACATCTTGTTCTGCCGATCCTTCATGGGCATCACCATCTGGCGACTTTGCGTTTGGTTTTCGACCAATTGAAGACAATCGATTCCTACTTGCAATCTGGTTTGACAAAATACCTGATAAAACTGTTGTTTGGTTTGCAGATGGAGATATAGAAATCCCAAAAGGATCAAAAGTTGAGCTAACTACTGACGGTCAGCTCATTCTAAACGATTCTCGAGGAAAATTATTATGGTCTGCTGGACAAGTAAGCGATGCTACTTATGCAGCCATGCTTGATAGCGGGAATTTCGTTCTTGCAAGTAGGAACGCTGCTGATAATTTGTGGGAGAGCTTTAAGAAATCCTACAGATACAATCTTACCAACACAAATAATGGAAGTGAACAGCGTTGTTTATTTGCGATAGACTAAAACCAATTACTTAAAGGGAAGATTCAGACTTCACTTGCTTGAAGATGGAAATCTTGTGCTCAACATTGCTGCCAGTCCAAGTTCGACTGAGGTTCAATATGATCCATTTTATTGGAGTAACACGGTTGATAACTGTTGGAAACAATATATAAAATATGAATTTTGAGGTTTTAAGAAAATAAGTAAATTTTTGTTTTTTCTTGTGAATGAAAAACTTATTAGTTCCATATTGGAAAGTTTTCAATCTTAAACTATTTTAAGAGACTATATAAAATTATTAGTCCCACATCAAGAAGATTCATCTTCTTAAGTTGTATTAGGTTATTGTATAAACAAATTTTTCTCAACCTATTGAATGAATCCAAGGAAAAAGGGTTTCTCCATATTTTTTGAGAGACCAAAAGAATAATAATTTTTTATTATCTTTCTTAAAACCAAGAAAAAAAAGGTTTCTCCATATTTTTGGAGAAACAAAAAGAATAATAATTTTTTATAATCTTTCTTAAACTTTTTGAGATTTTTTTTGAAGGGTTTTTCTGAGTTGTCAAGCTCAAGTTGAGCATCTACTACGAGTGCTAGTAGTAGGTGTAGTAGGGTGTTTTATCCTGGAGGCATCCGCCCTGTGGAGGCTATAACATCACTCTTGACTGTAGACGGGCGTTAATGTCTTAAGGACAGCGTGTTGAACATGTGACTCACTTTGTTTTTCCAAAGTTTTTCATTGTTTTTGCGGAGATCCGGGGAGCTCATCCGTTTCGTCAAATCGATCACTTCGATTAAAAATGAGCTAAGTAACAAAACTTTTGTTTATTTGATTTTTTCATTATTTTTTATTATTGCACCCCAACAATCTTAAGACATTAGTTATATAGTAATAATCATAAATGAATGATCGATTTGTGAATCGTTGACGTTGATATTATATTGGAAAACTAAGGATGTTAATTGTGGAGTAAAAACAAAATTGAGTTTTGATCAGATGTAGAGTTTCAAGGTTATCTCTTAACCTAGAAGGAATTTCGGTAAATCCTTTTAACCAAATATAGTAGACATCTTTATAGTTACCTACACCAAATTTCAGAATTTTTAAAGTTGTAAAAGTATTTTTTAGATATTTTACAAAACTGATAAACGTTGCTGAAAAATTCTGACGGGAAGATAATGTTGTTGACTAAATTAGTTTTCTTGGCGTAATTAGGAGTTTTTTGAAATGGTGGTTCAAATGAAGTTTGTATATCTAGATGTTATCTTCAAAACTCATATTTAATTTTCTGATTCGGGATTGTAGTTTGTGAGATATGGTGTTTGCAAAAACGTTGCGCATGTTTGTCCAAAATATCCATAACTGTGTCAAAGCTCTAGATTAGTGTGAGATCTTACAACCATTTATAGTGGTATTTTATTACTTTGGATATAACATGAAAAACCGGTACTAGTGAGTACTTTTATCCATAATAGACTTGAGATTTCAATTTAGTTGAAATATTTCTCATAAACTAATTAGAGCAAGTAACGAATTGATTTTTGTGACTTAAAGTGATAATCTCTTATATGTGTTAGATTAGTATCACATTGCTAATGAATAATGAGATGTTGAATCAGTTGTGTATGAAATATGCTTTGTGTTATAAATCACTTTGATTATATGTGTTTTGTGTAGTATCAATTGGCGTGAATCACATGATTGGTTAATAATTGTGTATTATCAATTTCTATGGTGATTTTTAAATTATTTTGAATATGTTACTTTTTGTTGAAAATATGAGAATCATAATACTAGTATACCATAGTCATATGAATAGTGATGTATAAAGTATATTTTAGTAACTAGTGCAACAAGAAGGTTAAGCGATCAAATGTGCTTTAATTGATGCGTATGTACACAAAAATCGTTTGAGGGTTTTATTACCAAGTTTTGTTACTTACTGATGATAGTGATAGTCTAATGTGAAGAGAGACTTAAGTAACTTGATAATTATGTTGGTAATAAATATTTTGATAAAATAAGCACTTGTAATCTTTTGAATTTGATATTACCTATGTCAAACGAGAGTATCAACCAATTTTTTAATCCTAGTTGTTCAGAAGTTTTATCATTTGAAATTGAATGATAGATTAAATGTTAATCTGTGATAACTTCTGTGTTTTTTAGTTGCGTGTTTATTTCCTCGGAATAGAGAATTGTATATTCAAATTTGAATGGAACAATGACATTCTTACTGTGTTAAGTAATTTTACTTTTCAGTGGAGATGATAAAATTAATTGGTTGGTAAATACCTGAAGTGCTGAAACGTGTGCTCCAGAAAAGACATGTTTTGTCTTCTACCAAGAACGGGAAAGGCCAAAAGTACTTTCATGAACAACCCTACTATTAAAACAGTTAAAGAAAAAGGTAAATGATGTGCAAGGCTTGTCAGATATAGACATTAATCAAATCATGATATCATTCTCAATATGTGCATTGCGATTTAGAAACTAGTGCCAAATGTTGTCTACCTAAGTTACGATGAGATGTTAAACTTGGAAACAATTATTTGTTGATTTCTCAAGCAGAATTATAAAAGACCCTAGAATTATATGTGTCATACCCTGTAGACCTCATTTGTGGGGGTCTAAAGTGAGAATGAAAAAGTCGACTTCTTTGGAAAATCATTGCATATAATCACCAGAACTGTAGTATGATAACTTGTAAGTTCTGAAGTTAACAACATTTGAATAAAATAAAATTTATTACTGAGGATGTTGAGTTCTCGATAATAATTTTCTGAGGTCGGGTTCTCACACGAGATAGAATAAGTTAGACATAGACTTGACTTTGTAAAATTCTTGTTAGAGAATAAAGTAGTGATCTCTTGGAACATACTCACATGACACTAAAATTACTACGTCAGACATTGTTTGTCATTATTGTTAGGATGCTACATTAGATGGATGTTAAGGCAGTATTCTTAAATGGTTGGTCAAAGGTGTACAAACCTTAAGGGTTTAGTTAGCGCTAGGGGGTAAAGGTACAAACTGATTACACCTTCATATACTTTACTTGAACCAAGTTGTAAGTCAATAATCTAGCAATATTGTTATGTGATGATGATGAATACTGGTCATGTGACACTAATGAATTTGATAAGTGTATTTACACTAAATCAATTGAAGGTGCATATGTTTAACATGCCTTTGTTATGTGTTTTACAACCACTAACAAATTTTTGTTGTTTAAAGTTTGACATGAAACTAATATGTTGCTGAAGTGGTCTAAAGGATCAGAAAAAACCAAAATTAAATTTTGATGATATAGTTTCTGTAAAATGTGTTTAATGTGTGTCGTAAAATAAGTGTGCATTTTCCCATTTTAATCCTGGAGAATCACAAGGATGTTCTGATCAAAGCATAAGAGAATTGGGATCTTGAGGTACATATTTAATTTCAAATATGTGATATATATGGCACTAACCTTTTGAGAAAAATGTAATGGCCATACTAGTATTTAGTACATGTATCTTGTATATGCCTTTATATGCTTTACAACCACCTAGAAAACATGTGACTTTTACAATTTGATTGAAAGACTAAGTTGTTGTAGACAAGCATGATCTAAAGGATCATTGGAACCAGAAGAAATTCTGGCGGAAATGGTCTTTGTCAAACTATATAGTTTAATGTGTATTGTAAATATGCAGTGAATTAGGTGTACAAATACACTTGTGACCCCAGAAGAATTAGTGGGATGATCTGATCAGAAATTTACAGTACTTGAGGTATATTTAAAATTGTGTATATGTGTATGATACATATTGGACTGACCTTAAGAGATGTTGTGGTTTCAAGCTTTGGAGAGTCTTAGCCTATGTGTGCGCCCTCTTAAGTTGTATCAGTAGTTGGAAATATTCCAACAAACATGAGGAACTCGACTGAGATGAAATCAGAGTTCGCTCGCTTAATTTAAAGCATGAGAGGAAGTTGAATGGATAAATCCTTTTTTGGAAGGCATTCCTCTGTGACCGAAGTATGTGGCCACCATTGCTGAAACTCAATTGACTATGTAATTCTAAATTAAATGAGCAACTGGTAAAGTCTAGAAAAACTCGAAGATGACTAATTCGGTAAGACAACTACTCTCTAATGAAGTGTTTTTTGTAGACTTAGTGAAGTCAAGAGAAAAAATAGTGGATCCTTTGACGAAAGGATAATCTAGAGAGATAGTTTGTTATTGCATCGAGGGGGATGGGGCTTAAGCTCATTAAACAAACTTGCCATGAAGGATAGTCAACCTTGTTGACTGGAGATCCCAAGATCAAGGTTTTGAATGAGACAACTAATTTTTGGTGGGTTAAAGGAAACATTATCAGAGAATTTTATTCTATGTCCCTTCCCTATGGTGTAGACGTGATAGTGTGACTGCATGTGAAGGATGACTTTTAATAAGTCTTAATGAGTTTTATAGTTTCAATTCAAGATTGAAGTGGGGTGTAGCAGTAAACACTCTTGATAGAACTCACCTATCTGAATGTGGAAGTGGGCCGCTTCCTATGAGAATGAAGCTGATTCTATAGAGCATCCTGAGAAACGGGATATTTGTTCAGGGCCAAAATGAGCATAACCGCACGAGCTTGGCAACAACCTTGGAGATATCATGCGTGATGGTTATCGCGAATTACACCAAATGCTAGCAGTTCAAGACATCGCGTTCACTGTCTCTAGCAAGTAGTTCCGGTAATCTCTCACTAAGCAAAGGTTCAAGACCTCATGAACACATCTGCCTAAAATGGTATTTCCTACGTTTTATGTGATTTTCATTTTTTATCGAGATTTAATTCATTTTGAGAAAATGAGTTTTATGTTGTTTTTTATGGTCTTGTATTATTGATACTTAAGACCTAAGGGTCACTAAGAGATCACTGGCTCATTTTCACTTTGGTGAACGGGAACTTTAGTCCCACTATGGGAAACTAAAGATGAAAACTCTTACTATTATATGCAATCAATAGTATGACCCTGGGGTCAACACACTTTTGTGTGAGGGAAAGGACGTTGGAATGGCTAGTATGATTTCAATACACACGGTTTGGCTGATTGTTCAGTCAGTTCGATCGGGTCGTGGAATTGGGTTAATTATTTACCAAGATCTATTTATGTTTTTCATGTTTTACTGAGGTTTTTTATTCAAGTGGGGGATTGTTGGAAACAATATATAAAATATGAATTTTAAGGTTTTAAGAAAATAAATAAATTCTTATTTTCTTTTGTGAATGAAAAACTTATTAGTTCCACATTGGAAAGTTTTCAATACTAAGCTGTTTTAAGAGACTATATAAAATTATTAGTCTCACATCGGGGAGATCCCTCTTCTTAAGTTGTACTAGGTTATTGTATAAACAAGCTTTTCTCAACCTATTGAATGAATACAAGGAAAAAAGGGTTTCTCCATATTTTTGGAGAGACCAAAAGAATAAAAAATAATTATTATCTTTCTTAAATCCAAGGAAAAAAGGGTTTCCCCATATTTTTGGAGAAACAAAAAGAATAATAATTTTTTATTATCTTTTTTAAACTTTTTGAGATTTTCCTTGAAGGGTTTTTCTGAGTTGTTAAGCTTAAGTTGAGCATCTACTACGAGTGCTAGTAGTAGGTGTAGTAGTGTGTTTTATCCTGGAGGCATCCGCCCTATGGAGGTTATAGCATCACTCTTGAGTGTAGCCGGGCGCTAATGTCTTAAGGACAGCGTGTTGAACACGTGATTCGCTCTGTTTTTTCAAAGTTTTCCATGTTGTTGCGGAGATCCGGGAAGCTCATCATTTTCGTCAAATCGATCACTTCGATTAAAAATGAGCTAAGTAACAAAAATTTTATTTATTTAATTTTTTCATTATGTTTGATTATTGTACCCAACGATAACAATCCAAGAAACGCTGGTTACAAGGCAGTCTTCAACCAATCAGGTTATATTTATGTTGAGATAAGGAATGGAACAAAGGTGCTTCTCCCATCTCAGAACATACTCCCGGAAAGTGATGTATATTATAGGGTGACACTCGTTTTTGATGGAGTTTTCACAAAATATTCTCACCCAAGGGAAAAAATGGAGAGCAATGGTGGTCTACTGTGTGGTCGGCTCCTGGTAACATTTGTAAAATTGGTGGTGGATTGGGTAGTGGTGCTTGCGGATATAACAGCTATTGCTTACTAACATCTGATCTGAGACCTCGCTGTGAATGTCCGCCTAAATTTGTATCTATAGATCCGAATAACAGATAGGGAGGGTGTAGACCGGATTTTGTACAAGGATGTCAGTCAGAATAATGGAAAACAACAGCCGATTCATTCGAGTTAGAGACCTTGGAAGACATAAATTGGCCTACTTCTGACTATGAAATGTTGGACTCTTTTAGTGAAGAGCAATGCAGAACTTCATGCATGAACGATTATCTCTGTGATGAAGTAGTTTTTGCAGGAGCAAAATGTTGGAACAAGAAGTTGCCACTCTCAAATGGGAGATTTGAGAGTGGTATGAACGGAAAGGCTCTCACCAAAGTACGGAGAGACAACTCATTTGAACTGGGTCCCTACTTCCCTCGCTCTTCAGGCGAGAAGAAAGATCGATCCACGTTCATCCTGGTTGGATCATTACTCCTAGGTAGCTCTGTGTTTTTCAACTTCATGTTGTTAGCTGCAATCTTTCTGGTACTTTTCTTTTCAAGGACCGAAAGAATATGAGAAAAAATAGCCAAGATCCAAGTGTCCTGAGATCAAATCTACGTTCTTTTACCTACCAAGAGCTTAAGGAAGCCACGGATGGGTTTAAGGAAGTGTTGGGAAGGGGTGCTTTTGGTATAGTTTATAAAGGAGTGGTAGAAGAAATGGGTTCAAGAAACTATGTTGCTGTATAGAAATTAGATAAGTTGGTTGAAGAAGGAGAGAAGGAGTTCATTCAAAACTGAAGCAAGTGTGATAGGACAAACCCACCACAAAAATCTTGTAAAGCTGCACGGGTATTGCGAGGAAGGACAGAACCGGCTTCTAGTGTACAAGTTCATGAATAGCAGCAATTTAGGAGAGCACCTCTTTGCAATTTCAAAGCCTAATTGGAACCAACGAGTCCAGACTGCTTTTGGCATTGCAAGAGGACTAATGTACTTGCATGAAGAGTGCAGCAGCCATATCATTCATTGTGATGTAAAGCCTCAGAACATACTTCTAGACGATAGTTTTACAGCAAAAATTGCAGACTTCGGATTGGCAAAGCTAACTCGTACAGGGGTAAGAAGAACTAGAGGTTATGTTGCCCCAGACTGGTTCAGGAACGCACCAATAACGGTAAGAGTGGATGTTTACAGTTTCGGCGTAGTGTTGCTAGAGCTCAGGTAAATTGGGCTTATGACTGCTACACATCAGGTAAATTGAAAGATCTGGTGGAGGAAGATGAGGAAGCAATGAACGACATGAGAAGACTCGAAAGGCTGGTAATGATAGTAGTATGGTGTATTCAGGATGAACCAACATTCAGGCCATCTATGAAGAAGGTCACACAGATGCTAGAAGGAGTGATTAAAGTTTCAGTGCCTCCATCCCCTTATCCTTTTAGCACATCTTCGGGAAATGATACCCAGTTGCTCTAAATATGCTTGTTAATAAATTGTTACTTGTGTATTTCAGTAACAAATTCAATGTTAAACCGCATTAATAAACTAGTATCTCTACCACCATTGATTATGAAAGAAAAACAAACACCCATAAGATTTAAGCGTGTTTTCAGCTGTGAATATTCTTTAATGACATTACACTGTATGTCACCAACCCAGAATTGGTTGAAAATATTTTTGCCAAAAAATAAATAAATAAAAACTGTTTTTGTTATGGAATTTAGGAAGTTATCTAATGAAGCATCAACGTAGTCCTCAAAAACTAACTTGGTGTAATTCTGAAAAGTTCACTTACTTCAGAAACATTATGCCCATCCAATGACGTCTTTTATTCACAATTGCTAATGGAGCACCGGATAACTTCTTGGCAAAACCACGCCCACGGGCCACATCACCCACATCGGAGACACAATAACCAAATCATTCGCAGAAATCATCTTGATTGCCAAATAATCCAGGATCACAGGCTACATCATGAAGGAAAGATATAGTTGCAAGAAAACCTACAACACATCCAAATGTTTACCTTACATTATTCTCAATGGTATTGGCCTAGATTTATGGTCCGAATGCACATTATCATAAGCAAAATAAGAACACAAGGGTTTACGTGGTTCGGTATTAAAACCTGTATCCATGGGAGAGATTTCACTATGTTATAAAGAAGGTTACAAGTTCTTAGTCTTAGCATCATATTGCTCTCACTAGTTCTCTCTCTCTAAGCCTTATGCAGATAGAACAACCCTTATTACATTATTTTTGCTCATATTTATAGACAAATTATGATAATGGATGACAACTCACTTTGCTTCGCAGGTATATTCACATGTGATTTCACAAATAGAGCCCCTCTATAGTTTAGTTGGAGAAGAATTCATCTCCGCTGCTATCTTTACTTCGCTTGGATACTCACCAATGGTCTTTGCCATAGTTATCGCTTCCCTTTTATTGTTCGTCCAATAATGTCTTGCTACCTGCCCCGACATCTAACAAACTGTTGAAGTGACTGCTATGTTGCACCTTAAATACCCAACTACCCAATTCAAACTTGACCGTTCATCTTTGTTTAATGTCTTCCACACGTTTGTTCCTCAAGGAGTAGACAGAGATCTCTATGTTGCCTGAGAATAGTTTTATTGTTTGACTTAAATTTGTATATCTTGTATTTGTGCTAGATACGAACACGTGGCGAAGTGATTTTCTGACCCCATATTTTTCCTGTTCGCTTACCATCCGAACAAGGGTAGGATGAGAAGGGAATTTGAAAGGTTCTAACCGTCACCACGTCTCAGAGATCCACGCGTAACTTCCTTTCCGTCTTTATTATGACCGACACGTCATTAAAATTATCTCCTTTATGACTTCCCACCTTCTTATCCGGTAACCTAGGATATAAATACCTTCCCTTAGACGTTTCTCATTAACTCTCTTATTCTTTGACTTTCTTTCTTCTTCTTTAACTTCTTCTGCAACTTTGTTCCTTATTCTCTGAAATTTCTGTCGAAATTCCTTCATTAACTTTTTCTTCTCCCGTATTCTCGGCTTGTCTCAATCTTTGCATCTTTGATCATCATGTCTCCTAAACAAAACGTTTATCCTCGTCAAGCTCAAAAGTAAGTTTCCTGATGATGATTATCTTGATGATCATGATCTGATCAAACTCTTTTTTCTTTAATTTTTGCATTTACGAGTCTTAATTTTCTCTTCGATTTTTGATTTTCAGAATCTCTCCACTGAAGAGAACGTTTCTTAAAGAAATTCCTTCTTCATCAACGATCTTCAACAGCTGGGTATCAAGCTTATTGTTCCCAAAGGGTCTGATAAAAGTACCAATACGGACTTATCATGGATTGAAAAAGAAACTTGGGACGCGAATATGGTTATTGTCACATTGGGACGGTTAAAGGTTGGTCTTCCTATTCTTTTATACAATCCAAAGAGCCATATCTTCTGCGAGGTACTATCTCGCTTGAACCCTCAGCGTGGTGTTTTCCAGCTCAGTGGGAATGCCATTCTTTTATTGAATGAATTCATACATCGCTCGTAAGGATCCTCCACTCTTCCTGATGAATCGAGTCCCTTCGAAGCCACCGACTATACCTCCACCAACTTTATATCAAATTATGTTCCGCATCTTCTTGAACGCAAGGAGAGATGGGGAGTTCACTTTAACTGAGCACCTGGCGTTACTGAAGATAAAAAGTTATTATCCCGCGACCTTATCTAAAGGGGTACAGAGGTAATCAGCTCATACGTCTCTCCAATAATGAGAATTGGATGAAGTTTCCAGTCCATGGATCTGGGGATGGGATGATAACCATATTCCTCGTCAGATTCCGATAGAGGATCCTAAAAGCTTTGAAGAATTTACACCATGGGCCATGGGTTGGCCCGAGAGGACAGAAGAGGTAGTTTTTCTTTCCCCGTCGCTTCCTTGACTTGTTTTCACAGTTTTTTAATATTTATGTCTTTCGCAGGTTGTTACGCGCTTGTTTAGAAGTAAAACCTCGTTCTCGCAAGCGTGCTCCTTCGGAGACTAGGAAGGTAAAGAACATATTTTTCTTTCTTTGTAAAATCTCTTCATTGCCCCTTATTCTTTTTCTAACGCTGGCGAACCTTTAGTACGAAGGAGGACGCGAGCAAGGATGTGGAGTCTTCTTCTTCAAAGAAGCTTCGGCGAATTACAAGGGGTCCCAAATCCCTTAAGGGTCCCACCCTTAATGTTGAGAAACTAGCTCCAGATTCCTCGCCGCAAACAGAATCTGCTGCTAAAGTCAATGTTTTTTTCCTGAAGGAAGTTAATAAGGTGGTTTCTGATGAAACCCTCGAAACAAAAGATGAGTCCACCATATCTCCTCCTCACGAGCAAACCATCCCTGAAGAGCCAACAACTAAAGTTCCTGAAGAGATGAAGATCCCCAAGGCTCTTGAAAATGAAGAGAATAAAGAGAATAAGCAGAAGGAGAAGCAAATAGAGATCCTTGAACAACCCACGATCAGCGAGAGTTGTGCTCGCAACATGAGCTCATGGGCCCAGATGTTTAAGTCTGTAAAAGAAGGGAAAAGGGTTGAAATTCCCGAGCCAGTTTGCATTGCCATGATGCGACTGTGTTTAGATTATTTTGCTCTCTTGGATGCTGATTCGAAGGTGGAGAATTCATCTGTTCTGAGTGAGAACATGATGGGCTGATGACACTTGTGAGTGTGGATGGTTCCCCTTTTTTATTTACATGTTTTGCCAGCTATTGTTGAAAATATGTTTGTTTGCACAGGAAATTAATCGCCAACTAGCTCAGTTTGAAGAGCTTAGTCGTACTGAGAGGAATCGTCAGAAGCTGGCGGATGAAAATTCACAGTTGAAAAGGGATAAATTTTCTCTAGGGGCGGAGCTGCAAACAAACAAAATATACAAGCAAACAAACAAAATATACAAGTCTAAAAAGGAAATAAGAAAAAGAAAAACTAACAAAAATAGATAAAATCTTGGATTTTCTACACTTTTGTAGGCAAGTCCAAATTTCCCACCTTTTGTTTCAAGTAAAACCGGCACACCCAAAAAAAACACAAAAATACCCAAGTGAAATCTAAAAAATAAAAAAATAAAAAAAATCATAAACGAATTAAAAACTAAACCTAAAAAAATCTAAAAGTCGAAAGATGGTTATCGGTTCAAGGACGCAAGGTGACCTTAGGGTAAGAAGGGGTAGAGAAAATACCTCGAGCCAATGTCCGAGTAGCAGGCGCTACGGCGCTGAAGTAACTAATTCCATACTCCCAGGAAAAGCTCGAACGACCTTAAACAAAAAGGTACATGTACCCGAAACCGACACCCCAACCTAAAAAACGTCCGCAACGGTGGCGCCAAAAATTGATGTGATTGTGATAGTAGTAAGAAAAGATTCGTTCAACTCGGACTTGTGAAGGTTGATTTTAAAACCTAATTTTAATTATAAACTAAACTAGCAAATATTTACAAAAGATGGTAATTATATTACGAGAAATTGAGACATAAGACTCCACCATAATCATAATCAAGTGATGCATATATTAATTCCTAACAAATTTTTTCTCATATTATTGACTCTGTTTCTTTGCCATAGGTAAATTTCTAAAACATTTATTGTAAATCCTAAGAATGGATCATCAACACACTTAAGCTAAGCATGATCCATCAAATTAAATGACAACCAATTATTTAAAATCATAATTTCAATTAAAATCAATTGCAAAATATTATTAGAATTAATAATAGTTACCACTTAATTGTGAAATATGGTTTCATCCGTTGTCCCAATAATGGGGTTTAGCTCATCATGCTCAAAACCCTCCCAAAATATTGATTCATGGCTCAAAAAGTGTTTACAAATGTGAAAAGAAGAGAAAAAACTGACACAGTAAATTTGAGACAAATATAAACGTTACATATGGTGCATTCTATGTCGTTGAAAAGAACAAAAAATATCAATGAAGCATTTACAATGACGTTCTTCTCTTTCATGATAAAGTTCTTCTTCAAACTTTTGGTGACAGAATCTTCAACCTTTTTGTAACACTTTCTTCATCTTCTTCACGTGCTGTAGCAACAGAATTTTCTGAGATTTTTTTCTTTTACGTTTTCTGGCAGAGCCAGCCCCCCTCTGATCTTCTTTTCGACTTTCTATTTATACTAGAGCCTCAAACAACCCCAAATCTCTTCTCATTAACTTTAAAAGATATTTTCAATCTCGGCCATAACTTTCTAACCATTCTCTCGATCATATCTTTCTCGTTTTATGTTTCTGTGATTCTATTTACTTCACAATACGAGAATATATTCTCGACATATCCAACAAGATAGTTGTTATTACACATACTATATATAAACCATCCTGAAAATATTTTTCTTCCTATCTTTAGTATTTCACAAGATTATTTCTTTCTTCCAATTATTCTGTGTTTTTGTTAAATAGAAACACGATCATGTAAAATAGAAAAGATATAACCAAGTTTCACGTGAGATTTTCTTCAACATGTTTTTGGCAAGAATCAAATATTTGCACGATTCTCTTTGATTTTATGTGTTTATGTTGCGTACAAATTCCTCTCAAAGGGTAAGAGAATAATCGTGTCTTAAATCCGTGAATATCTCCATTCAAATTTTTCTTCCAGGTTCACGTAAAAGATAATTGAAGTTCCCACCAAATTTAGTTTCCAAATTCAAACAAGGTGGGTGTCCTGGACCATCTATTGGGTGCATTTATCCGCTGGGGATGCCCTTATCCAAAAAAGGTGCCATTAAACACTTTTTCAGCCAATTTTTTACGATTATTTATTTCTCAAAAATACCTACAAACACAATGAAAACACAATATTAGTACAAAATAAGAAGAATAGAGAAGTGAGAACACAAAAATGTGTCTATCACTAAGCCGCCCTTCGCACACTTCGAGGGGATCTTGAGTCGGCAAAAATCAGAACTTCGCCAAGAACGAATAGACACTTCTGAAGCCCTAAAACCTAATCAAATACTTTTCTAGGATAATAACAGTCTTCTAAGTCGCCTGAAGAAGAAAATAAGTCCGTCACAAATCGTAAAGCAGTAACCCAAGAGCTATCTGATAAATATTTGGATCTTCCTTCCGAGACACATTATAATTTATGGCATGTGTGGAATGAAGGTCATTGTCATAGACTTTTCTCATGCTGCATTTTTACTATTTGCACAGATTATTTGACTAACCATGGCTTTGTTGCCTTCGCAGATTCCAAGAAGAAAGTAGAGGATGAGCTAGAGAAAGTTCGCAACGACCTAGTGAATACTCAAGATGATATAGTGATAGACACATTTTAGTGTCTAAATTGCACCTTAGTTTCTATTAAGTTAGTATTCGATTTTGCAAATATTACGTGTTTTTATGCTTTTGTAGGTACATTAGAAGAATAAAGATTTGTGGAAAAATTGGCTCAAAAAGTGATAAAGGCACCCGGGAAAATGGATTAAGGCACCCGCATATTGGATTGGGGCAACCCCTTTTTGGTTTAAAATTCAAATTTGGCGGGAAGAATGATGGTTACGTAACCAAATTCTGCTGTGAAGATTTTAAAGAGTTTGATCGAACAAAGAAGCCTCTAAGAGATACTAGAATGATTCAAACATCTCATACACGGCAAAACAGCACATCTAAGAGCTAAATATTGGCCGGAAATCGTGGAAACAAATCGGAAAAGCCAATCCGATGCTGTTTGAGTTCATCTCGGATTTACAAGTTGTTTGGATAAGTTTTGAGAGTTCTAATCGAATTAGAACTCTCCCTAGGGTTTGTTTCATCTATAAATAGCAAGATAAGCCAAGAAAATCAGGGGGGAGAATCGCTGGAATAGTGAACAGAAAACTTTCTTTTCTGCTGCTGCGTACAGGGAAGAAGGAGGTGAAGAACAAACAGCTCCAGCGAACTGTCGTTCACTAACACTGGAACTGTCGTTCACTAACGCTGGAACTGTCGTGCATATTGAGCTGCTTCAACTGTTTCTTTCCTGTTGCTCATTTTCTTTTGTAACGGCTGAACCATCTTCTGTAACGATTATATACGTATCTGTTCAGCTGTTACACCATTATTTCACCTTGTAATCAATATTTTGAGCAATGAAGAGATCTTTTGAGCAAGTTTTCTCCACCATGAGCTAAGTATATTTACTGGGATGATGGAGGAGGTTTTTCTCTCAATTTTATGTGGTAAGTCTATTTTTAATTAATTAATTATAATTCTTTACTTGTTAAAATTGCATAGTTTCGAAATAGAAAAACGGTTTCATTCAGTAGTGGTGTTTTTGTTTAATGGGTCATGCTGGGTTGACAACCTCTGATGTCCCATGCTTATGATTTACCTCTACTTGTTTGCATAAAACCTATTTTGGCAATATTTGAGCTTAATTTATTTAAAAGAATTACCCGATTAATCACATAAATTATTAGAAATAACTGATTCTTGATTCCTGGTTTTCCCCATATTTTCTAAAAATCATCTCTAGTTTATTTTCCTGATTTTTATTTAATTAGATTAAATCTAATATTTTCTAAAATCATTACCTTCACAAGTTCGAGAATCGAACCTCTTTTTACCACTATATAAAATCACATCATATAGATAAGAAGACCAGAAAACTGAAGGATCTTGGCGAAGAGTTCGATAAATTCCAAGCAGATATCAAAGTTACCGACAAGCAAATGAAGAAGGATTATCAGTCATATGTGAACTCTATCTGTCAGGGTGTTGTCGATCAGATTTACGAGCAATATAATCTTCCAAAGATTAGCTTGAATCTTCTTGAAGTGAGGTCTGATGACGAAGAAGATGACGAAGACAATGCATATGGCGAAGAAGGAGAGGAGAAGAAAGATGAAGAAGAAAAGGAAAAAGAAGCTGCTCTTGAAGGGGAAGCTAGTAATCATCAAACCCAAAGAGATATTCCTTTTAAGGATGGTGCCAACGTTCCTACCGGTACAGGCGATTCCACGACATTTGCTACAAATGATGAAGCTTAAACTTTCTTTGTGAAAATCCATTTTCTTTTGTTTATGTCTGTTTTTCATCTTTTCCTTCTTTTTTTTGTTTCTTCTGTTGTGGCTCCTGTCGTGAAAAATTGTACTCTTGGACTTGTATTATGTTATCTTGGCTACCTGGTTAATAAAAAGGTTTGATTAGTTAACATATTTACTTATTTGCGTCTTTACTTATGTTCGTACGAATGATGTTGATCCTTTCTTTTCCCATGAGTTATGATTTTACCCTAGATTAGATCCTTGTGAATCATAATTCTTTGGCTTTTCTTTAATTCTTCATACGAAGCGGTGCATTTTTAATGGCCATTTACTTCGTTGAAGAATGTTACGATCCTAAATACTCCCTTGAGCAATAGTCTCTCAAACATCGTCTTATCTGGCTACTTCAGCTCCCCAGAGGAGGGTGCCATTTCTTTATATTCCCCCTGGATGCCCGTTCAAGGAAGTAAACATCTGGTAGTTGTACCTTGCACCTCCCATCCCGTTCTGCAACAACCAGTTTGTTTTCATGGACCTCTTATTCCTTCTCCTATTTGGCTCATGGTACGAGATCCACACCCTAGGAGGGATGTCTTAGGGACCAGACATAAACTACTAAGGACTTGACCCTTATGGAAATGGCCGTTCATGCTTCAAATGTGTCGAGAACTCATGCCTCAATCGGTGCACAACGGCGCCTCTTGCACAGTTTATACCTCCTGCCGAATGTCTTTCGCTAGGATGTGATGCGACGAGAAGCGCCGAACCACAACCCGACGATATTCAGCGAATTTTAGATCTTAAATGCCTTTTGCCTTTGGCGAATAGGGTCTTATCGGCCTCCTAATAAGGTCTTAACTTCCCCTTATAGGACTTACTCAGTGTGTCTCTTACCTTTTTAGGTGAAAGATCCTAAGACCTCTCCACGTAATGTGTCATAGATCTTATAATTTTCCTCTTGCCTCTTGGGCGAATAACATGTATTATGTTTTGACTGCCCTCGCCTAGTAGGCGGCTTTCGGATCACATTATATGGGTTTATAGCCTGTAATGCAAGGTTTATGTATAGAGATATAATCATACCTTCCCCGAGAGCCCTCGCTTGCCACTTTGGCTTTTATAGGTAATACTTTTTGATGTATTTGGGGTTCCATTGGTAACCCAACTTCTCCCCTTTGTGATCTGCCAACTCATATGCTCCACTTTCGATGATTCGATTTTCAAAATATGGCCCTTCCCATGATACCTTTGACCTTTCTCCGAGTCCTTTTTGGTATTGTGGTACTTGTCGCAAGACCCACGTTCATACTCTTTTGATTTTCTTGCGGTTCTCCTCCTTACCATCTTGTTTAAAGGGTAGGGGATCCAAAGTTAGATTCTTGAGTTCAGTTTTTATTTCTTCGTGGTTGACCATCACGTCCTTTCCGACTTGATGTTTAAAGGGCTTTGTCACTGGGTTAATATCTAATTGATGACGAATTACCGAAGTATGTTCTCCTGATGTGCCTTTTTTTTCCATGCGAATACATTTACGTACTCCTCAATGGATGTTCCAAGTTTTTCCTCTTTCGTATGCTGATCTTTGTTCCCTCCTTGATCTCCTTTGATTCATTTTCAGTTCCCCACTTTATACCCCCGATAATCTCTGCGGCTATGAAATCGATCGTTTGTTCTACGAGGGGGACTGGTCTCTTTAGTTGCTAAGCCTGCGAACCCTTATTATCTTGGACTTCGCTGGGATGACCATTTTCACTTGTTGTTTTTAACTCGCGGATCAGCATCTTCTGTTTTTTATCATTTTCCTTGGTTTGCATCTTCCTTTGCTTGATTTTATCAGCACGCTCATCATACTGGTGAATATCCACTTCATTGCAGTACTTCGCATCGACGGGATCCCCTCTAAATTCAGTTATTCCGTCTGGTGTTAGAAAACGCAAGCATTGATGAAAAGTTGATGCTACTCCATTGTTTCAATATACCCACGATCTTCCCATTATGGTGTTGTAGGGTGATTCTATTTCTACTATACAAAATGTAGTTATGGTTTCCATCATAGTGAATTCTCCTTTTGGCTTCGATGGGTTCCATTGAATCTGTAGATGTTAAAGGTTGAAGGGATGAGCACAGAATCCGAAAAAAATCCATTTGCTTGAATGTGATGTAAAATAAGATGTCCACCGAGCTTCATGTTTCGACCAAAACACTGTCCACTACCCATTTTTTCATCTTCAAAGTGACCACTAGAGGATTTGTATGTGTGATGCGTGTCGTAGGTGCAATCAAATTAGTGATCTTATTTCCACTTAATTAAAGAATAATATAATGGAAGTCAAGTTTGTACCCACGAGGAGCGAGGTGTTTAAGTTGTGAAAGTGTCACAAAAGGGGGTTTTGTTTTAGGTTTTAAGCAAAGTAAATAAGAAAGCAATTTAAAAGATTAAGTTGTAAACACTGGAGAGACATATTATCGAGGAATCCTTCTTTTTTACTAAACAATCATAAAGTTAATATATTCATCTACTCATTGTTAATCACAGATTATCACCAATGTAGAATAACAACTAGATCAGTGTTATCACCGAAATTCCTTATATCACTGGATACAGAAGTTCTCGCCTACCAGATTCTATTCATATTAACCACCTAATAGTAGATCACTCAGGGTGTAATTTGGTTGAATAATTTATATTTTGTGAATTTATAGGTTAATCCTAGAAGTTAGACTCTTAAATCAAGGTCCACTTACTAGTGTTGTTCATACACACAATTGCTCCACAGAATCCCTCTGCAAGGTCTCGTGGTCTCTACTTGTGTACGAGTCAACGGACGATTACTTATCTCACAACCCAATACTAGCAATATTTAAATTAACAAATCAATTCATTTGGCCACCTAACCAATCTATCAATCAATCATAAACATTCTCTATAGTATAAACAAACGATGATAATGTGAAGAACTCAAAATAGAATCATATATTAAATCAAATCATGTTTAGAACTTATAATTCATCCTCAATCAATAAGAAGTTTATCTACTCATGGATGTAGAAGCATCCATGATATACATATAAGAAAGTAGTTAAGAAATCGTTATGATAATGGAAAACGCTCCAAAACCCTAGCTTTTACTTCTTGTGTTCTTCTCTCCAAAAGCTTGATAAAAGAATAGATTCTCTAAAAATAATTAGAAGAGTCTCTTAAATAGCTGTCTCAAGTTGTAGAAGCACCCGCGCTCGAATCCCGGTCGAAATAGGTTTCCAAAATACCAAAATATGCCAAAAATAGGTTTTCACGCTCAATTTCTCGATGGCTGACCCATCGAGAATTTTTCTTTTCTCGATGGAATGACCCATTGAGAATTTATTTTTCTTCTGGATTTTCTTTTCTCGATGGCTAGACCCATCGAGAAAATCCTGAACTTGCCTTTCTTATAACTTTTTCATATGGAGTCGGAATGACCTCATTCTTTCGTCGTTGGCTTTGTCTTCTCGTTCTCTTTCATATGATATCAAGAAATCCTGGATTTGAATGAGTAGAAGTTATATTTTGCCCTTGGAATTCTTGAATACTTAGAGTACTTCACTTCTTAGCTCTTTTGTAGCCACTTTAACTCGAATTGGGTTAATTCACCTAATATAAGACATAAGATAGAAAACAAACGTAATAACAAATAATATGCAAGAATTATAGCTAAAACAAGCATAGATTTGACACTAAAAGGTGGTGGTGCCGGTTGATCACTCTAGAATTCACGAAGCTTCCGCTGCTTTATCAATCACAACAGTATTCTTTGTATGTTCCTGCAATTGTCAGTAGTATGGATGATAAGCGCATATTTCATACATCTTTACCGCCTAATTCATATTTTCTAGTACATTGATTTATATTACTTTTACCATTTTATTGTTAATAGGTGGTTCGCATAAAATCTAAAGTTATAAATTAATCACGGCTAAAATAAGTGTCAATTGGTGTCCATGAAACACAATGGAGAGGGTACTGCTGCTATTGAATTGCAAGTGCTAGCACATGGATGAAAATGCATGACACATGAAAGAGATAGAGAAGAAAGCTAGAGAGGTCGTTGTCTGTGCTGGCTAATGATGAAGAAGCTTCTGTTCTTGGCTTGTTCTCGTTTCTAACAGAAAAGAAAGCGGAGACAAGCGTGAGGTGCAGGCAGCTAGGCAGAAAGTTCGGCTGGCTGATTATGACAGGTCAATTTGGGGCGTGAAGAGTGGAGACATAGGTGAAGTGGATAGATATGAAGTGAGACATGGAATGTAGAGAGAAGGATCCGTAGTAGTGAGAAAGGCAGGTGTCAGGTGCTGTTAACTGTAGGCGTCAGTGCAAGTAGCTGTGGGATTGGGTTCTGCAGAGTACCGAAGCTGTTGAAGTAGAGAGCTGGTTTCTGTACGAGAAGAGAATGTAATAGGCTATGCTTGAATGTTGTTGATCGTGTGAAACAAGAAAGTAGGGAGACCAAGTCTACCACAAATAGGCTGCTTGGACGTTGACTGTTGGGGTGTTGGCTAGTAATGGAGACGTGAGAAAATTAATGAAAGAGTTGAAGAGTGATCAGGCGTAACAAAGACTAAAATGTGGAGTTGGCAAGGATGAGTTTTGTATAGTGGGTCCTATAATTGGATCGTATTCAGTGGGGTTGGAAAACTAATGAACGTTTGATGGACTAGACAAGAATATATGGGCCATATGTTAGTGGACTGGACTAGGGGTCTAAGAAACTAACTACTGATTTAGAAAATGAATGAATAAAAGAGAGGGTTGTCGGAAGTTTGAGATTTCATTCTCTATTTCTGGTTTTTTTCGGCTGACATCGGTGGGAGTAACAGACGTGAGGGTTTGGGAGTAGAGAACAAGAGGGGAAGACCATCTATTTCCGGGTGACAACGGTGATATCGATTTATTATTTCTCTACTCTTGTTAATTATGTTTATGGTTTTAAGAAATCCATCTCCATGTTTCATTAATTTTGTAATTAGGGTTTTGGGTAGAAACCAATTTTGATTATGGAAAAATTATAAATAAATGATTTAAATGTTTAGTAATTTATCTTCATTGTTAGCTTGATTAATTATTGCATAAATAGTAGATTTGATCATATATGCTTTCAGTTTGATACGTCGTGCTTTGATTAGATTCTTAGACGGTGTATGCAATCAACTAGATATTTGATGCTTTGAAACTATATATCGGTTAGATAGTTCTACTGATTTTTTATGCTTTAGAACTGATATGCCATGCTTTGTAACATTAGATGGGATATACTTTTCGATTGATAAACAATTCTATAGAAATGTCAACTTGGAAGCTAAGAAAATTAAAGTGGTGAAACGATAATTTAGGAGATTAAATGTGAGTTCCATATATCAAATTGGCGGACACCGAAAACCCTAGTGCCCTCTCTACCTGGTCACATTTTATATTTTAGCTAGTTTATTTTATTATTTTCTCGTTTATTAGAATTTCTAAAAAATCCAAAAATATTGTTTCTGATTAGTTAATTGAGAATTTAATTACAGTATCCGCTCCCTGTGGGTTCGACCCGTACTTGTCGTTGTCTACTAGTTAGACGTCGTGTGATTGCGGTTTATTTATATAGGGTAATCTAAAAATCCTATCAATTTTTGGCGCCGCTGCCGGGGAGCGGTTGTGGAATATAATAGTTAGTATTTCTGATTTTCTAATCATAGTTTAGGTTTTTATTTAATTTATTTATTTTTATTTTGTATAGTATTTTTATTTTTATTTTATTTTAGGATTTCTTTTTTCCTTTTTACTTGTTTTTGTTTTAGAATTTTATCTCAGGTAGTCTTTCAAGGATGATGAATTCTTCTCAGAAGACGTCATTTGAGATGACGATGGGGGAATTAATGTATGGGCCAGGACATAAGGAAATTTGTGCTTATAATCGTTTCAGGTATGGAACTTGGCATCCACATCGTTCTGTCATATGTGGTTATTCAGCTGAGTATCTGATAGGTGCATAAATCATACATTTTAAGTAGTTTTTCCTGACCCTTATTTGCTATATTTGAGTGAATTACTATGTTTTATTATTACTTTCGAAGTTTAGTTGTTTTTTCAGGTTATAGTTCAGAAACCTGCAGAATGGAGCTGTATGAGAAGAATTACCGAGGAGCCAGAAAAACTCTGCTTAATTTAGGCCTTTCACCCTCCACAGTGTAGGAAATTGAATTACGAAGCCAACGGCGAAAGAACAAGGTCATTCTGATCTCGTATGAGGAAGTTATGGGCAAAGCCACATGGTGGCAAACTAGTTTGTGCTGCTAGCGCCCAGGCGCTAAGTTGGCTGAACCGCAAGTGCTAAGGTGCTAAGTGGCTAGTTGGAGGTGCTAGAGTGGTTTGGTGGACTAGTGGCTAGCCTTGGTGGAGTAGTAGCTAGCTTGGGGAAGTCATATGGGATTAGGAAAGAATTTGGAGTTGCTATATCTTGTTGGGATGGAATAAGGAAACTTAGCATATTTCCTAATTCCACTAGGATTGTGAAAGTGGCTAACTCAAGTTCTATAAAAAGAACTCAGGCCTTTCTCATGGCAAGCCTTTTGGGGAGGTAGCTATAGCACATATTGGAGGTCCAATGGATATTTGGGGGTCAGGTTTACTATACAAGGCAGGATACAAGTCTATTCATGTAAGGAAAGCTAAAAACGCAAGGATTCTCGGTTGGGCTGGAATTTCCCTCACGTATAAGAGGGAGAAGTTGGCTGGAAATAGAAGAGCATATTATTCACGTTATCATATATTAGATTAGGTTTGAGGAGAAGAAAGAGGCGCAAGAATACAGCAAAGGAAAAGGGGACAGCGCAATTTGAAGGCTGGCCACTTTTTCATACAGGCGATTCTGCAGAAACAATTCTTCGCTATCTTTCCGGGTTTGATTGTATTTTCTTTATTGATTTCCATGGGTTTTGAGAAATCCATGATGAGCTAAACCCCTCTATATTGGTTAGGGATGTAATCTGAAGTTGGAAAACATGTTTATCAATTGAATGGCGCATGCTCACATGTTCATGTTGTTTTTAATATCGTTCATGTTCTACTGATTATAATGCCATGTATGATTGATTGCTTGTTTGTTTAAGTTGCAAATTAGATAAGCATGCATTGATATCTACAACTAAACTGGAGTTTTCGATCCGGAATTATCGAAGGACTCTGGTTACAAGTAGTATAGCATATTTGTTAACGATACTTAAAATTGCCATGCAAGTATGTGTAGAAGCTTGACCTAGGTTGAATCCGAGTTGCACTTTGCGCCGGGTTACTTAGAATAACCTCAACTCACAAAGACCATTGCTTTCATTGGGTTGAACTTGTGTGGTGCACTACACCAAGTTATCCGGTGTTAAGGATTCAGAGAGTGGCGCGATACCTTCTCTGATGATATTAGGAGTTTTGCCGGAGTAGACCTGCGATAGGATGCTTTAGGGTTATTGGTGTTACTAATGCATGAATGTTGAGTATGCTTTGATTGATAACATGTTGGAAAACTGACGACGAATTCTCTAACCAATACTTCTCTCTCTGATATTCGTTTTTATTAATCTGCTTTAGTTTGTTTTAGTATAATTTAGTTAAAATCACAACAA
>JAJJMC010033691.1:5129709-5202150 GCA_023531435.1 Papaver californicum | reverse complement strand
TTTTTTTTGAGCCAATTTTTTCACAAATCTTTATTCTTCTAATGTACCTACAAAAGCATAAAAACACGTAATAGACATAAAATCGAATACTAACTCACTAGAAATTAAGGTGCAATTTAGACACTAAAATGTGTCTATCAAACCTCCATATTTACCTCAGGATGCGAGGCTGTCTCCTTCTGTATTTCCTCTCGGGCAATGTACTTCTCCTGAAATTCCCGAAGTTCCTACATGGTTAATGTGTTCTCGTGCTTGAATATGGCCATGTATATCAAATCAGTTGGAAATAAGGCATTGACGAAGCTCCGAACTAGATTCGTTTCCGTTTCGTGGCCCATGACTTCGCTGCACAGGGTCCTCCATATGTTTACAAGACTTCGCAAGATTTCCCCGACTCTTCTCTTTGTACTGAACAGTTTCTCCACTCCTGGACTCAGCAAATTGTTGTGCATGTAAGCCACGAGGAACGCCTTTTCAATCTCATGAAAGGATGTGATAGAATACTGTGAGAGAGCATCAAACCAAGCCAAGGCTTTGCTTTTCAAGCTAATAGGAAAATATTTGCACATGACTTCTTCACGATGCTCCCAATGCAACAACGATCTCTGATAGGCCTTGATGTGTTGTATTGCACTTCCTAATCCATCAAAGATGTTTCCTAAGGTTGGCATTGTGCACTTTGGTGATATAGTTGTGTATAAGATGTCATCATTGAAGGGAGGCCGCTTCGCCTCTGCTATTGCGTCTATCAACTGTTGTCCCCTTCCATTGTTCTCGTAACTACGAATCATGATATGTATGCTTTTTAATTCTTTTAAAACTTCCTGGTTCGTATCCTTCTCTTTAGTTTTTTTTAATTGATGATCCATCTCTTCTTGGCGTTTTCTCGTATCACGCTCTTCTTAGATCTCTTTGTATCCTCTTCTTCTCTTCTTAGGAGGTTGTTTCTTTCGTCTATTTGTATCAGATATCGACGAGCCTTACTTCTCTGGTGTTTGTTCACGCAGTTTTTGATTCTCCTCTTCGAGCTCCAAATTTCGTTGCTTGGGTAACTCTCTCTCCTGAGTCAACTTTTTTTCCCCTCCCTAATTCTTGCGAGCTTCGCTTTTAATTCTTCTGTTGTCATTTTGTGTTCATCGTCAGACTTTTCGCTTTCATTAGATGTATTTTATTCTCTGCGGATACTCGTGTCTGGACTCGACTCTCTTTAATTATAATGATTTCCTCCGTCTACTTTGTTGATTGACGGGTTCACCCTGTTGTTCACTATTAGAATTTGATTGATCCTCAAACTCTTTCTCGTGTTTCTTCCTTTATTCATCCTTGATGCCATTCTTTCTTCCTCCCGAGATCTGTGCATCAAGAAAATAGTTTTGTTGTACTCTTTAATGAGTTTTTAGTTGTGGACCCTACAATTTATGATATTGAATGTAGATCTAATGATTATGACAAAAAAAAATAATTTCCAAAATCCTAGATCTGACAGTTAATCAAAATATTAACGCTTTTATCCCAAACCAATGATTATGTCACCAGATCCGAGATAACTTCTCAGAGAAAAGACTTAATTGCCTATGATTTAACCGTTAAAAGTACTATTTTGACAAGAATAAAATATTTTGAGGTTAACGTATCAAGAACAAAATCCCAGACTCTAAACCCCTTTTCCACAATATTTTCGTATACAAAATATTTTTTAGATTTTCAACTTTTTAAACGAAAACAATCTTGAAAATAATTCTGAAAAGTACACTTACTTCAGAAATATTATGCCCATCCTATGACGTCTTTTATCCACAATTGCTAATGGAGCACTAGATAAATTCATGGAAAAACCACGCCCACGGACCACACCACCCACATCGGGAGACACAACAACCAAATCATTCGCATAAATCATCTTGATTGCCAAGTAATCCAGGATCACGGGCTACATCATGAAGGAAAGGCGTAGTTGCAGCAAAACCTGCAACAAATCCAAATGTTTACCTTAAATTATTTTCAATGGTATTGGTCTAGATTTATGGTCCGAATGCACACTATCATAAGCAAATAAGAACATAAAGGTTTACATGGTTCGGTATTAAAACTTGCATCCACGGGAGGGATTTCACTATGATATAAAGAAGGTTACAAGTTTTTAGTCTTAGCAACATATTGATGTCACTAGTTCCCTCTCTATCTAAGCCTTACACAGATAAAACAACCCTTATTACATTATTTTCATTCATATGTATAGACAAATTATGATAATGGATGACATCTCACTTTGCTTTGCAGGTATATTCGCATGTGATTTTGAAAATAGATCCCTTCTATAGTTTAGTTGGAGAATAATTCATCTTCGATACCCAATTCAAACTTGATCGTTGATCTTTGTTTAGTGCTTTCCACACGTCTGTTCCTTAAGGAGTAGACGGAGATCTCTATGTTGGCTGAGATAGTTTTATTGTTTGACTTGGATTCGCCTATCTTGTATTTTTGCTTTGAGATGTGAACACATGGTGAAGTGATTTTATGTCTCCACAAAAGAAGTTTGTCATTGTGCATACAATCCCTGACTACAAATTGAAAAGGGAATCAATGTACATCTCCTAATACATAACCCTAAATCCCTAATTAATTGTTGTCACACTTCATCTTCAATGAAACCCACGATATGTTATCCTCCACCAGTTTCCCCTGAATGTATAATTGCCTTATACGATTGTGTCTACGCTTAACAGAAGCTCTTCTAATGAAGTAAGGCATGTTTTTATTCCCCTCTTGCATCCACCTAGAATTGGATTTAATACACCTCGATATTTCCTCTATTTTCGATACTTTTTCAAATTCAGATTTGAGTTTTCTCCATCTGAGCTATAAGTTCAGTAGCTTCTATTCATCCAAAATCTCCAAATATGGTGGTTATTGACTTGTCGCCATCTCCTATACAGTATCTATAGCTTGAATTTCAGCTAATATCGTGTTTAGTCTTTTATTAGTGTGCCCAAAAGTATTAGAATTTTGTTCCTTCAAATTATACTTTAAAGCTTTCAGCTTCAACAAATGTATTGTACTTAGAGATCCAGCAAAACAAAACGAATTCCACTAATATTCAAGAAGATTAGTAAAATAATGCTCCTCAAACCTAAACGGACTAGGACCCCATTAAGGATCCGGAAGATAGAGAGGATAAAAACATGATCAGAAATTGGCATGGGTTTATCTATCTGGGTTACTAATGGGTCTTGAGTTTCGAAAGAGGGAGAGATAAGGAACCTATAATCTGCTCAGAACATGATTAGTTTTCCCATTTTTCCAAGTGTATCTAGCACCCTTAAGAGGATGATCTATAAGGGAGTGCTAAGAAATAAATTCAACAAAAAAATTCATGTTGCTTGTGGATCTAGTGTAGTTTGTCTTCTCAGAACATTCGGTAACATAGTATTGAAGTCTCCTCTGATACACCAAGGAATCTCCAATAGTTACTTATGTTGTCCATGTTGGAAAATATGCTTTTCGGTTTCTCGGAAATCATAACGATGCGACAAATAGAAAATCATCAAAAAAGAAATTTAGAATACTTATCTAATTGGTTGATCGAGGCGAGTAATCTCTTTCCTTAAAGATAATTCATCCCCGCATACGGTACTCATGGTTTTATGGATGCTATCTTCCAAGATTCAACGATCACGCCTTGTAGTATGTAGTATTACAATACTACTCGGTCAGCGAATGTTGACAACTACTTGTGCTCTTAATCACGACTCGACTCTAGATATTTTTGTTTTTCTAAAACTATTGTGAAAACTCTTTTAACTTATCTTAAAACAAAAATAAGATATGGGTTTATATAGAATCAATAGTGACTCTACAAGGTGTCTCTTCATCCTATGTGACTCACCATGTCCAATGGTGACTCTTCATAACACCTATTCACTAAGTGTGGATGAAAAGACATGACCCTTAAACACATCTATTGAAGTTTAAATATCAAAATCAATTTTTCACTCGCACAAAGTATTTTGAACCAAAATTCCAACAATCCCCCACATGAGTGAAAATACTGGCTCAACAAAACTTAAAACTTTTAAGAGTACAAACAGAAAACGTAACGCATCGGTAAATGGTAGCTTGTGGCTTTGAACCAAACCTAGTAATAATTTATTGGATTTACTGGATAATCGGTGAACGCGATGTCTTGAACTGTCAACCGTTGATGTAAATTGATACAATAAATCTCACACATTATATTTTCTTATAATCATCAAATTCTAGGTTGTGTTCATTTCAGCCTTGAACGTTCTTGGTATTTCATGAGTGCTCTAGATTAACTTAGCCTTATAGTTATCATAAAAGATGCCACACTTCTCACTCATATTGGTGATCTTTTATTTGAAAGTATCATGCTATAATTTTCTTAGTTAGACTAAGCTATAGGAATCATTAAGAGAAATTCTCAGCCTCTTACTTGACAGGCAACACTGTTTCATCATAGAAATGGGATAAGAGAGTAACCTCTTATAGTGTTCCCGGTGAGTATAAATTTACAACTTGGTTGTCCCTTTTGAACCTAGATAACCATGGGATCTCCAATTACTAGGTTGGGTTTTTGCTGTAAATACTACTCTATTTGTAGGCAATAGTCTCATTCCCCTCAGTTATGCAATTATAAGCTCTCCGGAATTCATATCGTTTTGTCGTCTTGATACAATTCACAAACACCATTTCTTTTAGATACGCACATTTAAGAGCAATTATTTTATGGTGTTATATCGTCGATTTATTTTTAGAGACATATACCATACTATTTTCTAGACACCCCCATATTTTGATGAATTTATCATTATAACGATATTGGTATAACAATCACCCCCACAATTGTGTGGTACACTAGAAAATTCATCAGAGTGACAATTCTAATACTAAACTGAAATTCACAAGGTGCAAGTTCTGTATATTAATCTCTATCAATCCATCTTATTATGCTTACCGGACCTACTTGCATCCTTTGATTGATTCAAGTCAACTGAAAAATCAACATTCAATTTGGTATACTGACCAATCACTGATTCATTTCAATGTCTCCATTAAGACTAATGAATTTAAATCTCAATATTAATTATCCAATCTAAAATACCATTAAGATTTCTATGTACAGTAATCTTAATCATATATGGCTATTCTCAATAGTCATGATGGAGCCGACGGATAATTTCAAATTACCTTTTCCCCCACATTTCATGTCAACAAAAAAATTAGAAATGATGTTCTGAATTTCAGGGTTTTGACATATCAAAACTTCACCATACCGTGAGAGAAATTCCTACATGAATGGCTCATGTATGACTATGCCGTCTACAGACCCAATTAATATGGATTTCCTAGATATCCAAATCTGCAGGTTTGCATCATGAAGAAGCACAAACTTGACTTAGGAAATCTCCTAGTTAATGGTATCAAATATTTCAGTGATACTTAATGGCAACCATTTTGAACATCATATTCACCAAGAAGTGATTATGCGAAACCAACTTATGTACAAATTCATCTTCATGAAACGACAGAACCAAGTAATATTTTTTGGTCCACCATTGATGATTTCATCTTTAATAAATTCAGATGTCATCCAATTCTTTCCAAGGTGCTATGACAGAGCATCTAATATGAATCCAATCATGGTTTTCCACGTAGTACTCATTATATGATTACAGTACCATCACCATGGATTACTTTAATCATACTATAAGAACTAGAAATCAAAATTAGTACCAACAAAGGGTTCTTAAGCGCAGTTCAAATATTAACCAGAATTTGAACAAATACTATATCGGACATCATAATCCGATGCACCTTTCGAAGTGTTCAAAGAGACATTGGTCAAAGAACTTTAATTTAGATGATCCATATCTGGACAAGGTATCATACGTATCGATCCTTGGATATCACAGTCAAGGTCTCATCACTACGTCATGAATATAAAATTAAAGAAAGAGGTACATATATATTTGTGTCTGCAGAATTCCAAACAGTGGACAGATATGATCTCAGTTTGTGCTTTTGTTCTATTTAATTCCAATTTTAGAACATAGTCAAACCAAACTTGCACTTGAACATCTATGGAGGATATAGATGTTCGATTAATCAATAATGCTTCTCATCCAACAGATTCCAGTTCTTTGTCATTAGATTCATCCTAGTGTGGATCTCTTTCAACCATGCATATACCTCTGAATTTGAAGTTTACATTTTAAAGTAAAAGATAATAAGCCTTCACCAATCCGTCTAATCATGTACCACTGAATCATATTAATGTGAACCTTCTAATAGATGTATCGTTCGGCAGATACATCCCAATGGACCAGATGGTTACAACCGCCACTACAGATTATTTATTAACAATGTTGCAGCTTTTGTAAGGTTCGGTTTACACCAAAACCTTCTTAATCATCAACGTTAATAAACATATCACCCTTTGTTTTGATTAATTTATCATTAAAAGAATGTTGACGGTGCACATAAAAGGCCCCTTCCGGTAGAAGATGCCTTTTCCAACTTATCGTTCATTTGGGCCGTTATCGTGATCAGCCACTTGAAACGACAATGATTCCCATGATACTAATAAACATACCAAGCATATTGAACTAAGGAAAAAGAAAACTTCACCAACATACATTTACGCAATCAAACACTGCTCTTACCAAACATGCTGATTAAATTAGAAAAAGTTGATCATCCACAAAGTTGCATTTCCATATTTCAATGTATGGAGTAGCACGGAATTGTGTATCAACAGACAAACGATGAAAGTTCATAGTCAAACATACAAATAAATTCATGCTTGCAACTCTTGATGATTCTCTTGTGTACAAGATACTAATGTCAATAGTAATATTCTAATTTCCTTGAGTCAAATGATCTTAATAACATTTACTGTGAGTATGTTTTTATGCATACATATACAATTTATAAGATCCAAATGAGTACCGGCATAATTGAAGAGCACAACCAGAATATGGATGTTTCATGCATTAACAGTAACATATATACATGTTATTATACAGCGAACCGTGATAAAAATGCTTCTCACTAAACCAAACAAGAAGCATGTATTATATCCAAAGAAACCGAAAGTACAGAGAAATAAATTGTCTTTAAAATTGTTGGAAAATATACGTTTCGGTTTTTTGGAAATCATAACGATACGATAAATAGAAAATCATCAAAGAAGAAATTTAGAATACTTATCGAATTGGTTGATCGAGGCGATTAATCTCTTTCCTTAAAGATAATTCATCCCCGGATGTGATGTTCACGGTTTTACGGATGTCATCTTCTAAGATTCAATTATCACACCTTATAGTAAGTAGCACTACAATACTACTCGGCCAATAAATGTTGACAACTACTTGTGCACTTAATCACGAATCGACTCTAGATATTTTTTGTTTTTCTAAAGTCATTGTCAAAACTCTTTAAACTTATCTTAAAATAAAAGTTATGAGATGGGTTTATATAGAGTCAATGGTGACTCTACAAGGTGTCACTTCATCCTAGGTGACTCACCATGTCCAATGATGACTCTCCATAACACATATTCACTAAGTGTCTTGTGGATGAAAAGGAACCCTCATATAGGGGCTTATGGTTCCAATAAAGGTGTTTTTCAAGGTTTCAGGGTGACTAAATAGTAGGATATGAGATATCATATTACAATAGCAAATGTCTATAATACCCTTCAATCTATTAAAAGTCTAATTTACCCTTCAATCTATTTAAACTTACACAATAAAATAAAACCCTAACTATCTAATCCATTTTCAAAACCATTCAACTTCTTCTCCCAAACCGTATCTTCTTCTTCTCCATTGAATTCATCGTCTTCGATTAATCGTCGATTCGAAAAATGTATAATCGTCGATTAACCTAACCCATGTTATTTTATTTTATTTTGTGATTTTAATGTGTTAGAATGATTGATTTCAAAAAAAAAAAGTTTTCAGAATGTTTTACGGTTGACTTTTATTTAAAACTCAAACGTAAAACCATGGATTGAAGAACTTACGGTTGGGAACCCAAATATAACTGGGTTATGTTTAATTTTAGTTTAGGTTTAATTTTAGTTTAGGTTTTTAAGATTTCCAACCTTAAATTTACAAATAGAAGATGAATAAGACATTTTTACGGTTGGTTTCGATTCTCAATTTTCAACCGTAAAATTCACTTATAGCAAAAAAATTGATTGATTTTATACTTTTGGATTTTTTGAACCGTAATTCAATTTACATTTGGATTCGATTGTAATTTTTTATCCGTAAATTTCTCTGATAGCTTAATATATTTATTTTTGGGTTTTTTACGTTTGGCTATTTTGAACCGTAAATAATTTTACGTTTGGGTTTAAAGTCAAAATCCAACCGTAAATTGATTTATGGGTTGGGTTTGATTGGTTTAACCCAGCCGTAAAATTTCTTTACGTTTGGAATTTTTTTATCGAAACCAACCGTAACTGGTGCAATAAATAGTCATGCACATAATGAGTTACAGTTGGTTTCGATGCTAAAAACCCAACCGTAAAAATATTATGATTGGGTTTTCCGCCATTGATGTCTAGTTACGGTTAGGTTATGATGAACATTTAACGGTAAATAAGTCTTACGGTTGGGTCGAGATTAACTCCCAACCGTAAACTAGCCTGAATCACAAAATATTCTTCCTTTTTTACGTACTTTGATCAATTTTGAGCAATAAAAAGGCCAAGAGTTTAAGTTAGAGTCATAAAAGGATTCATCCACCTCAAATTTCTCACTAGAATCACACATTTTGGTTGATTGAATCAATTTCTAGGTTTTTTCAAAAATCTCCAAGAAGTTCTATCTTTTTTCTTCTACTTTTTCTTCCTACCAAAACAAAATCTATAAAAATTTGTTTTGATTTGAGTAAGTATAACATTATTTTAGATTAATTATTATTAGTCTAATCTATTAGCTAATTAGATTAATTATTATTAACTAAACATGAATAGTTTAGTCATTATGAAAATATAATGGATAAGGGTTTTTTAAATTGGATAACTAATGACCTTATTTTATCCTCACATGAAAAGCCCCTCTATAAATATGTAAGTCCGTGAATGAGGGTTAATGAAAAGACATGAGCCTTAAAGGCTTAAACACATCTCTTGAAGTTAAATATCGATATTAATTTTTTAGGGTATTTTACATTATCTCCCTTTTAAAGATTGTTAATTAAAAAAACTTTTCCTAGAGATTGAATATTAATGAAACCTCGTATCGTTAAGTTTTCATCCCTTTTCTAGTTAGTTGAGTCACCATCTATGTCCACCTAGATAAAAAAAACACCTGGCTTTCCAACTATCCAAAATACCGTCAGTTTGAAATATCTAATCTTCCTCGGTTATTTATCCATACGCGAAAAGCTTCTCTCCATTACTTCTTTCCATTGTTCTGGGATTAGTGTTACTGGATTTTGTAATTTTTCCTTTACCAATTTATGCATCTGATCTTTACATGATATCGCAACCTATAAATTCATACACACAGACTGAAGGATATTGTCAGAATCTCCATAAACAAGTGATTTACAATGTAATCATTCTGAAACATAAATGAAGTTACTATCAGAGATGAGATGTTTACATGAAAGCATCCATGACCATCATAAAGACCAAAGAAATGAAGCCTAATGCTAGACGAATTCTCCCTGCACAATGTAGGATGAATAGCAATAGCATCTTCCATTTCTCTCCTTCGAGCACCAAACTTAGGACACTCATCAATAACAGCAACAATATATCTCTGAGTAGCATCACTCTGAACAAGATCACCATTCGTCAAAGCTTTTTGATAAATAACAACAGATCCAAACGAACCCATCTCAAACCATTCGTCTACAACAAACCTCTATCTCATCTTTTTAACATAGAACAATAGCACCATATTAATATCATCTTATTGTTCTTGATTAAAACCCTTGTCATTGTCAATCATCGATAGAACCCCTAATTTCATCTTCTCTTTACATCAACCACCATCTGCAACATATCTTTTCTCTCAATTAGTGAAAACCCATCTCTCTAATCACCGAGTTGATATCATCTCATTATTCTTAATTAAAACCCTTGTCATTGTCAATCATCAATAGAACCCCTAATTTCATCTTCTCTTTACATCAATCGCCATCTGCAACACATCTTTTCTCTCAATTAGTGAAAAACCATCTCTTTAATCACCGAGTTACAGCAAATCAGAGTTAATTCTTCTCTGAATTGTATCGATCTGAACTCAAGAACAAGACTCATAATCACCATTTATCTGTTGTATTATCTTCGCCTACCCTAAAACCATCACAGACCCATCAACCGAGCCACCAGATTTGAGACAAAAACCCACTACCACCACAAGTTTTCTCCTCCATTTAATTCTTCTTCCAGACTAAGAATCGACACCATGGATGTTGTTGTTGTACTTTCTAACCTAGAAGATGAAACGAAACTAAAGAAATTAGGCTGCCTTAAAAATGTGACTTAATCATAACCGTTCAATCACTGACAGCAATCGCAGTCATTCGCTAAATAGTACAGATGCATAATACGTGCCTATATTTTGTTTTTTGCACAAGGGTACTTTTGTTATTTGATCAAAAATGTGTCACCGGTACACGTCTTACATGTAACCTTTTTATCAACTAGAGAAATAACTTAACGATAAGAGATTTCACGAAATACCCTTAATTTTTTACTCACATAAAATATTTTGAACCAATATTCCAATAGTACAACTCTTCCCATAAATGGAGCCTTCTCAACGGCCTATTAGAACCATAAACATCGGTAAGCATCTACTAAAAATCAATTTACGTGTACAAGCAATCGATAAAATGTAATCACCCACCAAAGAATCTGTTACCTCAAGAAAATCACTATTCCAGAAATTAATCATGCCTCCAGAACTACCCACCGACGCTGAAAAGTCTAACCATAGTTACTATCACCACAAAGTTTAGAAATGTCCCATTTAGAACAGGTCATCATTTTTGTTTCTTGAAGAAAAATTATAGGTGCTCTGAGAAGGTGAATCATTTTGCGAACCACTGTGCTCCTTGAGTTGGAGCAAAGACCTCTCACGTTCCAACTTAAGATCTGCATATTCCTTTACAACCTCCAATAACTCTATTCAAAATGCTTTTTCACGACTTTCCACTTGAAGATTCAACATTCTTAATTGGAATTCCAAGTCTAGAAGAGGCAAAATGATCTTATAGTGATGGTCTTCTGAAAACATAAAATCGAGCATGTCACTGCCCATCCAAAGCGCATGAGTTTAATAAGGTTTGTAGGTCACATTCCGTTAACGAAACCAATCAAGTCACGTTGGCACACTTTAGATGCATGCATGTACAAAATCAGTCTCTGGGTACTAAATTATTTTACTAAATCATGAGGCACAAAAGATAAAACCTTCATCAGCTTTTAAATGGGGGAGTATTGCAGGAAAGCGAGATCTCTAAATTTGGTAACAAAGAGGCTTTCTGGGCAGCTTATCGCATCCACTTAGGGCTGCACAACGGGCGGGCGGGTCGGTTTTAAGGTAAAACCAACTACCAACCCGTCCACATGCGGGTTTTGATAATCAAAACCGTATACCAACCCGTCCACAGGCGGGGCGGGTCGGTTTCAACCCGTGGCGGGTCGGGCGGGTTCAGTTTTTTAGCGGGTTAACCCGTGGAGACAAAAAAAAACACTAAAACAGCCACAAAAAAACAGAAAAAAATATGAAAAAAGCAAAAAAAAAATAGTATTATAAAATTAAGACAACGACAACAAAAACAAAAACAAAGAACATTAAGATTATTAATTATAGCTTCACTGTCTAGTAAGTATGCTTTAGAAAAAAAGGGAAAAAAAGCTGCCATGCACTCCAAATGTCTTGGTTAAGACTCTAACCGAAACTCAAGTAGAACTCCAATTGATTTGGACCCAAAAGGTTAGAGACTTAAAGTACTTCCCAGTTCCGAGCTAATATCTATCGAAATGGTAAATCAAGAGTCATTACCTGTATGACAAAAAAAAAGAAGCACGATGAAATTGATACCTTCAACATCCTGAGGTAATATACTTCACAATAAGAAAATTCAATTATGACAGATAAGATTATGTGCAATTTCAGATATGTGCAAGTAAACCAATTACAGGGTCACTGCATCTGATGCTCCTTACATGATTCTGCCTTGTCCTCATTACAAAAAAGCAATGCTATGAACAAGTAAATGACCACGGAGGAAAACAATTCACATGCTGACAAACTAACTATAGCATTCGACATTGGCTAGAATAGGCATTTAGTTTAACCTGTTGCCAGAGCTTTTCTGCAGAGTAGGACAACTGCTTTGGAACTGGGTAGGATACTGAAATATTCCTGTCCTTCAATAATGCCGCTTGTACAAGACGGTTTTTCAAATCTAAATTCAGAAGAAAACATGGTGGTGTCACTCATTTTGCTTAAAGAATGTGATACTACATTTGAAGCTTATGTTCATCTCATCTTTGTTAACAGTAAAACATACTGCTTTAAATTCCCAAAGAATTAAACCAAAAAAAAAAAATCAAAATTAAGTAACAAATATAGTTCATCAAACAAATTTCACAAATAATATAGTATCAGAATTAATTTCATACTCAGCCAAACAACCAAAACATTCCCAACATATGATCGGCGTGAGCAAAACTGAGAATTATGTTTTTGTGTTTTAAACCAAAGAAATAATTGAAAATTGAGAATTGTGCTTACCTAATTCTGGGAATGCAAGAACTCCTAGAGAAGAAATGATCATGTCCTTCTGTTGAGCTCAAGTTTAGAGGTTTTACTCATTGAAATAGAGGTTTTACTCTCTGTTTGATTTCAGAACGAGATTTTTAGAAGAAAAATCTAACACTAATAAACAAAACCTAGCAGAGGAACAACTAATAGTTCAGGTTCATGTTTCTTGAATCAACATGCACAGACTAATATGTGACAGGTCCAGGAACCTCATTATATGGACCACAGACTCATTTACATAGTTCAGGTTCATGTTTGAGCATAGTACCCATCAAAATTATGTCTGAGCATAGTACCCATCAAAATTGATCACAACAATATAACAATTAACAAAGTAAACAAGACTAATAGATGATGATGAAATGCACTATATATGTGAGACGGATTTAGTAGACATATCGGGACTGAATTAAACACTTACCTGTGGAAATAGAATCTTTCAAAGTTAACCCTAGTTCTTCATATTTTTATCCTAATTGATCAATTTGGACAATTTGAATTGATAATCATAAAATTAAAACGAAATACAACAAACCCATGTTTTCAAATCGATTGTATTGAAAGATTCCAAATGAGATATGTTTAATGTTGTAGTTCACTAAATCATCAATGGAGATTTGATGCTGTTGATAAACGAAGGAATGGCAGAGAAGGGCAATAAGTATCATTACCTGGATGAGATGGCCGATGGCATGGAAGGATGGAACCAGAGGATGAGAGCCTTGAGAGGAAGGCGGAGAAGAAGTGAAGCACAGAAGAAGATTGATCCACAGTGAAGATTGAAGAACGAAGTGAAGAGTGAAGACTGCTAGAGATTAGATTAGGTCATGTGTAATGTGTTTAGTTTTTATGGATGGTCAAGATTGATCTCATCAACGGTCCATATTTAACGGTTTAAACGGGCGGGGTCGGGCGGGTTCTACACTAAACCCGTAAACCGACCCGTGGTGACCGGGTTTTGAGTTTTCAAAACCGTATACCAACCCGTAGTGGGCGGGTACGGTTTTAAAACCCACGGTTTTAACGGGTTCGGGCGGGTGCGGTTTTTCGGGTCGGTTCCTGTGCAGCCCTACATCCACTTATTTGGCCAGCCTTTTCAATACATTAGAGGCGAGAATATCCAAGGTTCTAACTGCGGAAATACTACTCTCATCATGTGGACCAATAACGTTGATGGGCCACAATTATTCTCCACTGATGTGTCAAAAAATATATCACATAACAAAAAAATCAATTATATCTGCCATTGACTCCAGTAGTCTACTGATGTCTGTTTCTGTCTCTCATCAGGTCTCTACCATGAATTGGAATCCCAGCAAAGCTTGAAAACAACTGAATATGATCTCCTCACTCCAGGTTGTGCCGGTTAATCCTCAAAACCCCTATGGCCCCCTTAATTTAGCTTACGGGAACAAACATGTAATCCTAAAAATTTGCCTCGTCAAGAAGGAAATTACACCCTATAAACCTCTCAACAATCTCTCGACTCTCAGGAACCCTCTCAACTACCCTTGAAAGAAACATAAACATACAGTACTATGTTTTTTTTCCCACTGTTGTTATTCAGCAACAGAAGGTTAACTTGCACTAGAAAAACTGAGTTTCAACTCTGGAAAAGATTTCAAGATCTTCATCTTTTTTATTCAAAGTCTTCATAAATAATACTCCAGTCAAATTTCAACCTAAAAGGAGAAAAGGTCAGTGACTATAAGGCGGACAGCACACCACCATCAACACACACGACCCTACTGCTTGACTTCTTATTGACTCAATTGTTTTCTTAAAGTCATTCATCCCAATTACCTGTAATCTGTAAACGTACCAATTACAGACTCTCAAGGATTTAAGAGGAATAATTAACAGTCGGATTATGTCTAATTCTGCTACTCACCTTCTTCATTTCCCCTTCCTGTATTATCTTTTTCTCCTTCTACCAATAGTATCCACTGCTTAAAATTACAAAAACGTCTCTGGGTTCATCTATAACATCTGGTTCTGCCGATCCATCATGGGCATCACCATCTGGCGACTTTGCGTTTGGTTTTCGTCCAATTGAAGACCATCGATTCCTACTTGCAATCTGGTTTGAAAAAATACCTGATAAAACCGTTGTTTGGTTTGCAGATGGAGATATAAAAATCCTAAAAGATCAAAAAGTTGAGCTAACTACTGACAGTCAGCTCATTCTTAACGATCCTCAAGGCAAATCATTATGGTCTGCTGGACGAGTAAGTGGTGCTACTTATGCAGACATGCTCGATAGCGCGAATTTCGTTCTTGCAAGTAGGAAGTCTGCTGATAATTTGTGGGAGAGCTTTAAGAATCCTATAGATACAATCTTACCAACACACATAATGGAAGCGAACAGCGCTGTTTATTCGCGTCAGACTAAAACCAATTACTTAAAGGGAAGGTTCAGAAGTAAGGTTCAGACTTTGCTTGCTTGAAGATGGAAACCTTGTATTCAACATTGCTGCCTTTCCAAGTTCGACTGAGGTTCAATATGATGCTTATTATTGGAGTGACACTGTTAATGACAATCGAAGAAACGCTGGTTACAAGGCAGTCTTCAACCAATCATGTTATATTTATGTTAAAGGAATGGAACCGAGGTGCTTCTCTCATCTCAGAACATACTCCCGATAAGTGATGTCTATTACAGGGCGACACGATTTCGATGGAGTTTTCACTCAGTATTCTCACCCAAGGAGAAAAAATGGAGAGCAACGGTGGTCCACTGTGTGGTCAGTTCCTAATGATATTTGCAGAATTGGTGGTGGATTGGGGAGTGGTGCTTGCAGATATAACAGCGATTGTTTACTAACATCCGATCTGAGACCTCGCTGTGAATGTCCGCCTAAATTTGTATTTGTAGATCCGAATAACAGATATAGACCGGATTTTGTACAAGGACGTCAGTTAGAAGAATGGAAAACAACAACCGATTCATTCGAGCTAGAAACCTTGGAAGACATAGATTGGCCTACTTCTGACTACGAAATGTTGGAGTCTTATAGTAAAGAACAATGCAGAACTTCATGCCTGAAAGACTGTCTCTGTGATACAGCCACTGTCAGAGCAGGAAACTGTTGGAAGAAGAAGTTGCCACTCTCAAATGGTAGATTTAGCAATAGCATGAATGGAAAGGCTCTCATCAAAGTACGGAGAGACAACTCATCAGAACTGGGTCCCTACTCCCCCCTTTCTCCAGGCGAGAAGAAAGATCGATCCACGTTCATCGTGGTTGGATCATTACTCCTAGGTAGCTCTGTGTTTTTCAATTTCATGTTGCTAGCTGCAATCTTTCTGGTAGTTTTCTTCAAGGACCGAAAGAATATGAGAAAAAATAACATAATCCAAGTGTCCTGAAATCAAATCTTCGTTCTTTTTCCTTCCAGGAGCTTAAGGAAGCCACGGATGGGTTTAAGGAAGTGTTGGGAAGGGGTGCTTTTGGAATAGTTTATAAAGGACTGGTAGAAAAAATGGCTAAGAAAATACGTAGCTGTGAAGAAATTAGACAAGTTGGTTGAAGAAGGAGAGAAGGAGTTCATTCAAAACTGAAGCAAGTGTGATGGGCCAAACCCACCACAAAAATCTTGTAAAGCTGCTCGGGTATTGCGAGGAAGGACAGAACCGACTTTTAGTATACGAGTTCATGAATAACAGCAATTTAGGAGAGCACCTCTTAGGAATTGCAAAGCCTAATCGGAACCAACGAGTCCAGATTGCTTTTTGCATCTCAAGAGGACTAATGTACTTGCATGAAGTGTGCAGCAGCCAGATCATCCATTGTGATGTAAAGCCTCAGAACATACTTCTAGACGACGGTTTTACAGCAAATATCGCAGACTTCGGATTGGCAAAGCTTCTGATGCATGACCAAACGGTCCAAACCCGAAGTCGGACAGGGGTTAGAGGAACTAGAGGTTATGTTGCACCAGAGTGGTTCAGGAACACACCGATAACAGTAAAGGTGGATGTTTACAGTTTTGGCGTAGTGTTACTAGAGCTCATTTCTTGCAGGAAGGGCATCGAACTGGAACAGGGAGGGGAAGAGAAAGCTCTTCTAACGGATTGGGCTTATGACTACTACACATCAGGTAAATTGAAAGATCTGGTGGAGGAAGATGAGGAAGCAATGAACGACATGAGAAGGCTCGAGAGGATGGTAATGATAGCAATCTGGTGTATTCAAGATGAACCAACATTCAGGCCATCTATGAAGAAGGTCACACAGATGCTAGGAAGAGTGATTGAAGTTTCAGTGCCTCCATCCCCTTATCCCTTTAGCAGATCTTCAGGAAATTATACCCAGTTGCTCTAAAGAGGCTTGTTCAGGAATTACTACTTTTATATTTCAGCAAGTACTTCTATATAAAAGTTCTAATCCCATTCAGAGTTAGTATTTGAATCAGAATATGTAAATCACTCCTAGATCTACACAGGTGCAATCAAGGCCTTCGTCCATGGCTCAGCTTAGTGAAGCAAAAATTTAACATCATGTACACGAGTTACAGGTTGTTAGGATTATGTGCAATACTATAAGATAATACGAAGAGTCTAAAAATATCCATAAATATGAAACAAACTAGCTATAAACTTAAAGTATGTATGTCAGGCTGATATTTATCTATCTTTTTTAAAACAATTGTATTTCGCTTTGTCGCATAACTTCCTCTAAAGAAGCAGCATACCTAAACACTGAATGGATCAGTACTGTAAGACTTTCATTCCTTAAATTATTTCCTCGTTGAATTGTGAAAGAAAAAGGTTCCTCTATGAAACAACTAACACCTTACATAAACAAGACTTGTGTTGTTTATTACTAAACTTTGATTATACCTGATAAGAGATGTTCATAGATAAAAATATTGAATAAAAATATTGAGAATCGGCGAATAGCTTGTGCAGGAAAAACAATGCAAATGAATGAATATCGATAGAGATAAAATTGGCATAGCTACAGATGAGAAAACCTGAAACTAAAAGCACAATCAAGAGGACTGTAACAGAGAGAATGTTGTGGGACACCAGAAGAAGAGACATCACTTGAACATGCTACTCACAGAGGCGTCATCATGAACACGCCATATCGCTTCTCCCAGCAGGTTTGCCACCGAAAGAACTGTCAATTGAGGAAAGTAATTACGCTCTGCTACTGGAATCGTATTTGTTATTATAACCTCTTGGAAGAGTCCACTAGACAACCTCTCAATTGCAGGGGGACTACAAAGAAAAGATCAAATAGAACGTCAAAATTGGAAAACAGGATGATCCTAATTGGGCAAAAATAACAAGCCACAAGGAGGGAAGTCAAATATTTGGCTGGGATTGAAATCCGCATAAAGAAAAAAAAACCTGAATACTGCATGTGTACAGCACGCATAAACTGCACTTGCCCCCTCTTGGTGTAATAGAGCAGCGGCATTAGCAATAGTTCCTGAGTATAGCAAAGCAAGATATGAGAAAAAAATCATATATAGGCATAACCGTAAGTGATCATTCATGCATCTAAAAGGATTCATAGACCAAGCTAACCTGCTGTGTCAATCATGTCGTCCACCATAACCGCAACCTTTCCCTTAACATCACCTATTAAATGCATAACCTGCACAGACAGAATTGAGTTATTTCAGTCCCACAAGTTCCTTATGATCTGTTTCCCGGTTGACATTTAACCAACTGAGAATAGAGTTATTATCAATGTCGCTGTAACTGTGTAATATTTACAGGTAAAAAGAAACCAGACTAAAATATGTACAGATTCTATGTGTGGAGAGAACCATTTATTGATAACCAATCGACGTGAAACCAAATTCCAGTAAATTCTAACAGGTGCTGGCAAAAGATAATTCCAAAGAAGAATAGCTGATTTAAATGTGGTACAGCTTTTATGTCTAGACTCTAGAATGCCAAGTAGTAACAACTAACAAATTCCATGTTAAGCCACATTAATAAACTAAAGTCTCTACCGATGTTGATTATGAAAAAACCAAACACCCATAAGATTGAAACGTGTTTCAGCTGTAGATTTCTTTAGTGGCAATACGCTGTATATCACCAACCTACAATCTACATGACATACTTAACTTCAGAAAACCAGAATTGCTTGAAAGTATTTTTGCCAAAGAAATAGGATGAAACTGTTTTTGTTATTGAATTTAGGAAGTTATCTAATGAAGCATCAACATAATCCTCAAAAACTAACCCTTTCAACAAAAATAGTATAATCCTGAAAAGTTCACTTACTTCAGAAACATTATGCCCATGACGTCTTTTATCTACAATTGCTAATGGGGCATCAGATAACTTCTTTGCAAAACCACGCGCTCGGGCCACACCACCCACATCGGGAGACACAACTACCAAATCATTCACAGAAATCATCTTACTTGCCAAGTAATCCAGGATCACAGGCTACATCATGAAGGAAAGAAGTATGTAACCAAGTAGATCTATTACAAATCTAAAGTTGAACGCATTGATGAACTGAATAAGACTAAGACAAAGTATCCTCTATCAGAAACAACTATAGGAAAATCAATGTACCTCTCCTAATACATGATCAATTGGAATGTCAAAATACCCCAAAGACTGCCCAGAATGGATATCACAAGCAAGGACACGGCTGGCACCTGCTTTGGTGATCAAATTTGCAACAAGTTTTGCAGCAATGGATTCTCGCCCTTGGGTCTGAAAAAATCGGATGCAGAGTAGGAGTAAAAACAGATAGTCACCAGAAATACAAGACGTCCTTGAATGCCAGAAGAAATAAATTCTTCTGCTCAAGAAGAATTGCCATGCTTTCACTGTTATGCTAACAGAGGATTTCTATATATAAGAGAATCGAGGCCATAAGATAATGGAACAACAACTGATCTAGCTGGATGCCTTATCTAAAAGATAATCCTCCACAATTTTCTTTACATTAGCTGGGCAAGGTAACAGTTCAACACATGCTTCTGTTTCCTTTCAGATGTAGAAGATCAAACAAAAATTAGCTTTCTTTTAAGTATAGGTTATAAAAGAATTATTGATTTTTTTGGCAGCATAAATTTTTGAAAATCAGTTGATTGATATGGATTTACATATCACACCAGCATAATGGCTCATTAAGGTTGTACATGGCAACAAAAGCATACCAATACCTAAGAGGAAAAATAGCCTTACCTTTCTATCTGCTCTAGCATATCCAAAATATGGAATTACAGCTGTAATACTCCTGGCTGATGCCCTTCGACAAGCATCTATCATTATAAGAAGTTCAGCGAGATTCTCATTTAACGGAGGGCATGTGGGCTGAACCAGGAAAACATCACATCCCCTTACACTCTCTTCCAGCTGAACATAAACTTCACCATCTGCAAATCGCTTTATCTTGATTTTTCCAAGGTCCAGACCCATGTAACATGCAACTTCCTTTACACAAAAGCATTTGGATTAGTTTGCACATGAAATCAAAATATTTATATGTCCAAACTCTGAAGACTCTCTTTTTAATATATAATTGTATGTAAAGAAAAAGGGTAAAAGAATAGACAAATATCAAACCCACTATCCACTTAACTAGACTCAAAGTTCTACTACTGGGTGCAAATCACAAATTCTAGCTAAAGTGACAAATGGAAGAAAAGAGAACCTGTGAAAGTAAAGGATTTGCTGTGCCAGAGAATATGCACAACCTCTGAACAGGTTTCTGTATGATCTCTTGTTCCTGGCGTATACCTAAGAAGTCGGCAACATTTTGATTTTTGGGCACTGATGCAGATATATGTCCATTGGACACTTGATATGACTTTGCCAACTTGCACTCCTGTCGAGAGAAAGAAAACCAACATATATGAAGATGCATGTAGCTGTACCCGGCTTTCAGATTTTCATAATATATAACATAACCACTGATCAGGTGCTACAGCCACGGAATAACATACCAGAGAAGGACTCGAGTTAATTATAACTAACACTATTGAAAGCCAAATAACTGATAGGTGAAGTCATGATGATACCTCAGGGTGTGTACAAATGCTGCTATAATCAATCCACCATGATTAAAAGGTTCCAGTGTTCATTTCCTTCTTCGTTGCAATAGCACACTTCAGATTTTTATTTTTATTTTCTCCCTCATGTGTCACTCGTACAGGGAAAATCTAAAGGTATCATCAGTTCAATAAATTTTTATTAAAATATTAGATGTTATAGTTATAACCATTTTTGTTGGAAAAACCTAATGTTCCAGCTTGACAACATTAGCTCTGTAAAGTAACTGTCTTAACGGGGAACCAGCATACTGCTGTACTACTAGAGGTTCCTCTCGGGTTGCTCCAGCGTCGTGTTAGGGTGTCATGAACATGCAGGCAGGCAGACAAATTGACATGGAACACCTCTGGTGTAAAGTGTTCACAGTAAATAGTAATTACATGTACAGTAAGTAGTAAAAGTGAAATAATTGAAGGATTACAAGACAATTTCATCTTACCTTTACCTCTTTAAACAGTAGATAATAGATCATTGAATTTTAAAACACTTTAAAACAAGGATCAACACTGAAGTTTTAATCAAGGGGTCGCTCAAAAATATCCCGTAAGGGAGAGACCCTTAAAAAAAATCAATTTGCTTTTTCATTGTCACTTTTAAGAGTCCAAGTAGAGTCTTCTTTAATATTCCATACATCACTCAACGAAGAGAATTCTTTATATTCTTCTAAACTTTAAAGTGATTTAATTCCCGGGACTACTCCAATCTTTTAACTTAAGTCAATAGGTAGCATAATCAAAACTTCTCCAAGACTTTCAAAACCCAAACCCACTTAAATTTCCAGACTTTCACTTATTTTGTTTGATGCAAAACAAACTTTCAACATCAAAACCCACCTAATCCAATGCTTTTAGCCAATTTAAGAAAACCATGGATATCAAATTACCGAACTCAAAAATTAAGCATTCTCCGAGACAATGGTAAAAATCGAATTGGTTAACTACCGGCTAAGTTAACATTTTGGCAAGTAAATATAATTTAGCAGGCAATCTACTTGTTTATGATCAATTATTCACTTCCCTACTCAATTTCAGCTAGGTTAATCTTCCCAACACTAAAAAACAAATTTTCCCGAATTGAAGTACACAAGTGTCTTTCAAAAACATGAAATCCATTACAAACAAACTTTCTGTAAAATTTGACAGTTTTCACCTCACGTGGCAGATGAATTTGTTAGGTCAAAATTCTACCACAGTTGGGATAGATAAATCTAGCCTGTTAAAAGTGGTTGTTTTTACTCTGGAACATCAAATAAAGGAATTATGGGGAGAATCGCTCGCTCTCCCTATTGACACGAAAATAACCTAACTCAAACGCAAAAAAGATTGAAAAAACTTTAAAGAAATTAATTAACGAACAAATCAATCACAAACAAAACAGTAAAAAAAAAAATCTCACCGTAGCTGAGAATTGCTTGCTTCTACACCCGAATAACCTCTTGGGAAGACTCTCCAAACTTCTTTGGAAAAGAGAACTACGAAGCTCAAATGAGGTCGAGGAAAATGTATTTGTCGCCATTATCCAAGAAGAGATAAACAAAAAAATAGATAAATGGATACAAATATTTAGGGTTTTTGATGAATGAATCAGTTATTAGTATATTAGGGATTACAGCGATGAGGAAAAAAAAAAGAATCCCAAAGATGCAGGAGATGAAGGTAATGACAGTTTATTTCTCTTTATTTCTAGTTTTTGTTCTTTTCTCTCTCCCTCTACGAATGGTAACTCGCCATTAATCAATACAGGGAAGAAGAGGAAGAAAAAGAGACACTGACTAAATACTCTGTATACTTTTAGGCGGTTTATTAGCTTTCCTACTTTATATAAAGAGAAATTATGAATTTACTAAAGTGGTCTTCGTCATTCTTATTCCGGGACGTTAATCGGTGTTTTATGTACGTGTAAGGTTTTTTACCGGGGCTAATTAGTGTAATGTAATTTATTGTATAATTAATGGCCACTGTGAGGATTTGTATGTCTAATCGGTGTTTTATGTACGTGTTCAAATCCGAGGAATAATGTAAATTCTTGGTGTGTTTGGCAATTCAATAAGAATTCCGTGTAGGAATAGATACATCTTTAGTGTTGTGAATCACATTTTCTTAGTATGATCATACGAATCTCTTGAAGAAAACCTTGATCAAAGTATAATTCCTCAATCTTGAACAGCTTTGGTTCTCCATCATTTAATCTTTTCAAAAGAGTTTTTTATTGCCTAAAAAGTTTTTGTTGCATCCGGGAAGATTTGTCAAAAGTGTGTTTCAACGCCGTTACTTCCAACTTTGTCTTCGCACACGTACGAGCCATATTGTGAAACCCCTTTTCATAGTCAATTCTCGATTCTGGATGACAGTTACTTATTTCAGCCGGTTTTACCCAACTCCTGTTGAAATTAACAGTTACTGTAAGATTAGAGGAGTTACATGAAAGTTTTCTAGCGTACCTTTCAGAAAGCTTCGCATAATAGTACTAACTATCCTGATTCATGTTGATCCTTTTAGAGAATCAACGGTGTAGTCTCTTAAAAATCTTTGGTATAGAAATGTATATAATTTCTCAAGTGATATTTTCGGTAAAAAGAATCTAGAGTTTCTCGATCATAGATTAGGAAAGAGAATATTTTTTCCATTTGTCTAAAAAGCTAAATTCACAATTTCTGAAAAACTGACCAGACCGAAAAGATAAAGAAAATATAATTACCACAAATCATCAGCAGATGTGCTCTGAAGTGTGCATTTTTCTCACCAATTTGATTATTGATAGTTGGCCACTTGTCAGCCAAGAAAAATTAATTCAAGTTCTTACTTCACAAATATAGATCAGAGTAAAGTAGCAAGAACAAATTTGTTTCATAGAGAGGCATGCGATTTTCAATTACTTTTGATTACTTATGTAAACGGGGAGGTTTTGGTTGTGATTATAATAACTAAGTTATACTAACGCAAGTAAATTAATATGGATATTAGAGGTAAAAAATATTGGTTAAAGAATTCGTCTTCCATCTCCCAACATGTTATCAACCGAATCATACTCAACATTCATTCTCTCTCAATATCAATAATCCTAAAGCATCATATCATAGGCTTACTGCGTTGAAACTCCTATTATCATCAAATGCGCAAGAGCCACTCTTTGAATCCTTTTCACTAAATAACTTGGCGCAAGAGCCACTCGAGTTTAACCCAATAAAAGCAATGGTATTTATGATTTGAGGTTATTCTGAGCAATCCAGCGCAAGATCCACAAGGATTTAACCTAGGTTATGCTTCTGCACATAAGTGCATGACAACATCCCGTCGTTAACAATAATGTTATGCTACTTGTAACAAGGATCTTTCGATAATTTTGTATCTCAAACACTAGTTTAGCTACAAATATGAATGCATGATCATTTAATTCCCGACTTAAACAATCAAGCAATCAATTATACATAGCGTTATAAACGGTTGAATATAAACGATATTAAAGAGATTATGAACATATGAGAATGAATACTTCAACTAATAAATATGTTTTCAGACTTCGGACTACATCTCTAACCAATAAGAAAGGTTCAGTTACTTATGGATTTCTTAAAATCCATGGAAAATATACAAGAAAGCAAATAAGCAAACCCTAGAGATTGTGATTATCAATCGCAACTCCAATCCCTAGCTTCTTATTCTCCTTGTTGTTAAGTGTATCAATGTGTAAAAGGTGCCTTCTTAGAGTTATGGAAGTCTTCTTACACAGTGTTCATGAAATATAGGTGTTAGAGTCCTAATGGGACCATGTTACCTTGATTTAGAAGTCAAAACACATCCAAGAAGTGGCCCTCGTCGTGTCACAATCGGCCAATACAATCCCCAACTGATGCTCTATATCAAAATTAATTTGGATGTATCATATCTTAAGGATGATAAAACCATGAGTACATGACTAATTATGTTAAATGTGATAGATGCATTATTTGCATTAGTTTGATACTCTAATTCACTGCTTTCTTGTTAGTTTCCATATCATTATGCTTTGATTTTGTTTGTTTTTGAGTTAACTAAGAGTTCTGAAGTGTATTCAACCAAAGAAGAAGAAAGGGGTTTACTACGACATGAATGAACAAGGAAGACAAGTTCTACAAGTGAAGAAGGGTCAAAGACCAAGTTCAACTCGTTCAAATCCATAATTTCTTATCATCATCTTTAATAGAATTGAAATACGAAGACAACTCAAAAAGAATGAGGTCATTCCGACATTGGACGAAGAAGTTACGAGCAAAACAAAATAATATTGAAGATTTAACTTACAGACCATAGAGGTTTGTAAACCATTCCATTCTGAATTTGTAAACTAAAAGGGTTTGCAAAACATGATCAACTGTTTGGTGCTAATTGGACTTCTAAAAATAGAAAAACCCGGTCCTGGAAGGATTCTAATCCCTAGATATCATAAGTACTATATAAGGAGACTCCAAAGACATTAACAAAACATCTTTTTGCACAATACACTTTACAACAAGGAGAACAAGGAGCTAGGGATTGGATTTGAGATTGATCATCACGATTTCTAGGGTTTTCTTTACTTGTTTTCTTGAATATTTTCCATGGATTTTGAAAAACCCATGAGTAACTAAACTTTTCTTATTGGTTAGAGATGTAGTCCTGTAGATAGTGAGTTTTTGACAAGGGTCAGAATTGTAAAATCGACCTTCTGCCTAGTTGCAGGAACATAGAAATATCTGCACATACTTGTGTGTATACTTTTGACTTCACATTAAAATTTAAAATACTGTATTCCTACTTATATTTCGCAGGCGAACTGAGGATGCGGTCTCTACAAAAGGCTACAAGCATTTTATGCTAACAATGTAGTCTATAATCTCTAAATAATAAGTCTCAAGCTCTTAGATGGGTTGTCCACTAGTATAGAGCAACTTTAGTCTTCTTTAATGTTATTCCTAAAGCTTAATGTCTTCTCTAGTGTTATTCCTAAAGCTTGTTTTGTATCCGATATCTTCTCTAGTGTTATTCCCAGAGAAATGTCGATACTTAAATTCTTATTTGAACAATATCAAATTACTGATACATGCATAATCAGGGAATATCTAATGCTTAAACCCAAAATATATTCTAGCTTAACGCTACATTCGCAACGAACTTGTCTGAAATTGCTCTTTTGAACCCAAATATGATACTCTAGCACTTTGCTTAAATATAAGTCACAAATAATGCGTTATTCCTCTCGGATGCTACAACTAAGAAGAACTACCATAAAAGACACATTGAATCTCTGAGCTAGGCTAACCCTAGCCTTTTCTCATATTAGCACCCAGTTAGCCACTTTAGCGCTAAAAGCGCTAACATTCCTGATGCTAAACCCTAGCACCTGAGAAATGCTAACTAACCTAAATGGTCTTATCGAGCAAATATTGGCCCAATGAGTCCTTAGATAGCATATCACTACCTTAACCCTTTGATTTTAGCACTAAAAGTGTTACCCTAACCTTAGCGCCAAAAGCGCCAAACAAAAGCTAGCACGTCTCTAGCCAAGGCCGATATGCCAATGTTCCAGTGCGCCCCTGCCAGGCCATGAACATCCCTGCCAAGCCGTGTGCGTCCCTCCAAGGCATGAGCGTTCCTTGCTAAGCCTAGTCCGTGCATGCCTGGCGCGTCCCACTCTCCAGCGCGTCCCTAGTAGCCTCAGCGTCTTATAGATCCTTGGCGTCCCAGCTCTAGCTCCTTGGCGTCCCATATCTATCTCCTACGCGTCTCCAAGGCCTATGCGCCTCCAAGAACAATGCTCCTTCAAGGCCAATGCGTCTCTAGAGCCTAGTGCGTCCCTAGCTTCTCTAGCACACCCATAATAGCTAATGGGTCCTTAGCATCCTCCACGACTAAGCCACAAGTGTATTAGCGCCGACACCTTAGTGTTAACTATCTAATTGAAGTGCTAACTTCAAACCTCCTTGACATTAGCTTTTGAAACCTAGTATAATTGATATTTATTAGAAGTTGTGCATATTGGCATTACTCCTGAGACGTCAGCACATTAGCCTTTTATATTAAAAAAAGCTAATATATTCTTATTTGCGCTAAGTAGCTAGTGCTAGCTTCGCTAGCTCCTTCCCTCAGAAATACGCCTTTCTTCTCAATATTGGTATGGCGGTCTACGGAAATCGTGGGTGGTGACACCACCTCCACAAACAAGAAGGTAACAAGAAGTGGGCAGTTATAGAGCAGTTGAGAGGATGAGGAGTAGTGGTCAGACATGTCTTCCCTACTTTTCGGGAACCACCCCACTACAATCTCCATAATCATCACTTCTCCATCTCTCCCTAACTTCCACGACTTACAAGAAATCAGTGTGTCTCCTTTAAACTATAAATGAATGATTCTCATCTATTCGAAACAAGACATAAGACAAAAAAGATAATCAGTCTGGAGAAACAAAAACATACAAAAATTACGATTCTTCTCAGAGAATCCTTTCTTTTCAAACACTACCTATCACACTGATATTTTCTCAACCTTCTTCGCTTCCTTCCCCTAAGACCTACCCAAATCCTTTCCATCTTTGTAATCGAAACAGGACGTGAACGATCATTTCTTGGTTTAGGCCCGTCCTGTTTGAGCTTGATCTCTCAAACTGTCATACCCCTTATCCTAGAACTGCATGCTCTCTAGTATCAGGCTTATATTAATTTTTGTGGGCTAGTGACTCCCACAAGCAGTGAGAGTCATGAGATAGTTTAGAATTACGTGGGGGGGTGGGGGGTAGTCCGAGTAATTTTAGGAAGACTAGTTAAGGTGTATACATATAGTTAGGGTTTTGTTGGTGTTTTATTTTTCCGGAAGAACCTAAAATAGGAAAGACGCATACAAAAGAGAGAAGAAAAGAATTTTTCTGGTAAGAAAAACCGACGGAAGGAGGAGGGAGAATAAATAGTCGTAGTATCATTTCAGTCATTAGAGAAAAAAATGGTTGGTTTTGTTTCCTTGCTTCATATACCAGGTAGGTTCTCTAACTTTTATATTCTTTACAGTATGGTCTAATATGTTTAAAAGAGTTTTTATGGAACCCATCTCTTTTAAAGAGAAAGAATAAGGAGAATTTAAGATTAAAGATTTGATTACAGTAGCTTAGTTAACGTACAGGGGAGTAGAAGGACTAATAAATCTTTAGTGTAGCGGCTTTTGTGTATTTTTGCTATGTACTAATTGATTAATCATCATCGCTGTTGATATCTAAATCGTGTTGAAGTCCCGCTAATATGTAGGATCTGGTTTCTTAGTTTTAGCTATTTCTAGTGTTTTTATATATACTCGCTCACATAAAATGTTTCCCATGAATTTGCTCCTTATACACAGATGTTTTGTAGTTATCAGTCTTACCCATTTGGGCTTGGCCAAATTATGGTCTTCATGATAATAGTATAAAACATGGTTAGTCAACTATGATTACTGTCTGTATGATCTGCATATATGTATTACTAGTTATTAATTCTCTTGTGATGTAGTCTTGGATGGAGCACACGGTACTATAGAAATGCTAGTGTTAATATGTTCATTTTATGGGCGGGATTAAGCCTGTAGCATTGGGAGTGTGTGATAATATGAATCTTAGGCACTACTCTGAATACTAGAACGCTACTGGGTGTTACGGGATATTGATTAGTTTTAGATTCAAGAGATTTGTCTAGACTATTCAAAGTTCTGATAGGATAGTGGTGTTAGCTATTTTTAATTCAATCACTATACCAGTGAAGTGATTGCGTTATGGTGTTTGGTTCTGCCATATTTCTGGGTGTTTTCATGTTTAACTGTACGAGTGCAGTCGACATAAAAATGCTATGCGAAGATGAATAAGACTCGTAGTTGGCTCGACTCCCAGAGGTTGTTGGGCGATGAACGAGGGGTCGCCTAGAAGATATGGATCTATTATCTTGAATGGGGTCGACAACACTTATCTTCCTACGCACTGTAGGGAATTAAGTGGACTACGTAAGGGTCGATATGTGTCGTCGTACAGTTAGAGAATGAAACTATAAAGAGGGGAAGTCGATTAATTTCGTGGGTGGGAAACCTGTTTTTGTTTCTTTTATATACAACTGTTTTGTGTGCCTTTGTGTTTTCCTGGATTCTATAAAGTTCTATATTTCTGTTTAGGTCGTCGACCTTGCTACTTTCAAAGAGATACTCTTATAAACTATTTTTTACCTTACGAAGTCATTTCATGGACCTTGGTTTGCTAGTTTATTCGTAAAAGGGTATAAGGGTGCGAGAGCCTACTTTAAGTTGGGGTCTGAACCAACTTATTATTATTTTTCAGGGAACGGTGGCCGCGGAGCAACCTAACTAATAGAACGACCTTTTTGTTCCGGAAAGCTACATCATCTTTGTCTTCAAGGTGCTTGAACAACCAAATGCTTTATACGTTGTCTTTAAGTCTAGACTTCTTTATTTTAAGTAAGATTCTTATCGTTTAACTTATATAACCGACCTGCATGTCGAAGATAGACTTTTGTTTTAAAGATCTTTTATAACTCTCGTCATTTTTAAAGAAGACCTTTTTTAAACCTATTATTTTCAAGAGCCTCACACGATAGCCGGATCTCCATTTGTGGCTTGAAGGTTTGAGTGTGTAAAGTGTTCCATGAGTATGCCACACTTCTATTTTAGGGAGGACGACCTAGAATTATGAGGTGGGGCGTTACACAAACCTACCTGAAAGTACCATTTAGCAGTACATTTGTTTTCACCCTAAAACAATTGTCGACCACAGCGGGAGATCAACCTCTCAGTTACAAAATCTATTTTTCTCAATTTTCAAGATGTCTGATTCTAGGAAAGGTTTAGAAACATTCAATCTCAATTACATGCCTTCCAGTACCGGCGGAGTCTCCCCAATTACTCCAAAATTAGTCCTACTTGTTCAAGTTCCTTGGGAGGCCATGTATGCTCATAACCCAACCACTATAATTGATCTGAGTAAAATCTTAAATAATGTCTTAACAAATTAACTTGATATCATTAAGATCCAGAAAAAGATGTTCCTTCTCTTAAGAATTATTATAGATCGTTTATTGAAGGAACAAACAAGTACTCCCCCATGGAGAACGTTAGCTTTGTTGTTTATGAAAACTCAGAACAATTTCCTCAAACCTAAAAGGAAGACTCACCAGATTTGTCACGTTGCAATCAACATCCTTACAATGAGAGCATGATGCCAGTCTGCAAAGCCTTGTTGGACAATTTGTATTTGCAAACCGTCGTTGAACTTCAGAATGCCGCTAAGAAATCTGTGACAACTATTCCTGTCCCATTAGAGAGTACGGGACCCGTTAGAGAAGAAAGTTGTGGAGGTACTCGTGGGAACAAAATCAACAAGCAACATATTATCCAACCATCGATAGGTACTTCCAGATATGAAGGATTCAAGAGGAAAGCTTCGTATCAGCGAGCATCACAAACCAAACGCTTCATGTCATATCCAACCTCAGCCTTAACACCATCCCACTGATCCGTCCCGTCCCAAAGTATGGCCAAGACTCCACGACAACAAAAACAACAGCAGAAGCAAAAGATGAAGACGAAACTAACCTTCCCATACTTTCCTTTCCCATAGAGGAAGTCCTCGAGATACTAGAAGTCTGGATACAAGACGGTACCATCAAGTTACCACATGTGAGAGTCCACCAATGGACCAAGAAATGTCATATCCAAAGTATTGCCGTTTTCACTGATTCGTCAACCATCCTACTAGCGAATGTAATAGTTTGAAACGCGCCTTCAAATAGAAGATAAAATCAGGTGAATTACACGTGGGGACTGAAGATGTCCACAAGAATCGCCTTCCTGTTAAAAATTTCACTATCTCTGGGAAGTCAACTAATCAGACAGTTCGATCTCTGATGAAGCGCATGTGCGAACTTCTCTATCTCTCGAAGGGACAGCGGCAGGATATCTTTGTCACTATGAATCATGTTGTGACTGGAAAACGCCTGATCTTTACGGAAGATGCCCATACTAGAATCAAGTCTCCCACGGAGAACATGGTCGACACGAACGATAAAGAATGTAGCTAGGGAATCCTCACGAAGCTTGGTGATTCAATTCGGGCTTTAAAACTCGACCAATGATAAGCCAGAAGAAGTGGTAATTCATAACAAATGGCTCAAAGCTTGTAAGGCTTGAATACTTTACTCTTTCAGATATTTTTCTATTTTCATGCAATATTTGTATTTCCTCCAAAATGATTGCAATATTTCCACATTCATAGTTAAGTTTTCAAGATTATCAATCAATTCAAATATCATTATCCATTTCAAAAACAAACAAACAAGGATTTCCTTCTCTCACGAGTAACTTATCAAAACCTAGTTACTCAAAATCCCAGAAGAAAACTATAAATATACTTCCTAAAATCATAGAACTAAAATAAAAAAATCCTTGAAAGCTGGCTCAGTCCCTAGGAATACTCCTTATCCATCCTTCCAAGAGTCTCCGTCGCAAGATCCAATTCATGGGAAAGCCTTTCGGCCTCTTTTCTAGACTTGGTCACTGCCTCCAGATTAGCAAGTTCTCCTACTTCAGCAAAATGCTCCCGTATGGATCCTAAATGATGACGAACCCAAATGACATTCGAACCAGAGTTCTCGGCGTTACTTACAGCTTCCTCCCACTCCTCGAAGACTCCATCAAAAACTTCATGACGAGAAAGTGAAATCATCTCCCGTACGATGGGCAGCAAACCGGACACGCCTCGTTCTAAAGCTTTGTAGTTTCTGAAAGCATCAACAGAGAAGTGACGAAACTTCTTGCATATCCTTGTATATAACTCAGCATAAGTGGATAGAACAGCAAAAACCCTAACACGCAAGTACCCGGGAAGAGTCCTACTCGGGCAAAAGTCAACATCAATACATGTACAAGGATACTCAATGGAAGCACTACCCTCAACAAGCATGCAAGCAGAATTCTTCTCATAATTTTCAGTAGGGGAGAGGGAATTATCCACGTCAAAATCAACGATAACTCTTATTCCTTCTCTAACAAGCCTAGCTCTATGATTTTGGTCATTCCGCCCTCTAAAAGTAGAGAGGATCCATGCATATTAGGTCAGAACATCTCAAACATTATATTCTTGAGCATTAACCACAAAACCTACTATACATATTCACAAGCGTCACATTCATTATAAAGTGATATTTGAGGTATTTCATGAGCCCAACCTATTACAAGATGTTTCACAAAAACCGCGTCAGAAACCGTTTTTACTACCTCTCGGAAACTCTGAAGCTGACAACAATTGGTGATGAATCTTGGCATGGTTCTTATATCAAAAGTTTCGTATTGGTGTCTATTACAACATTTTAAAAGGGAGCATCAATCAGACAAATGATCTAACAGTTACGGCAAAAAAGGCTAGTAGAGTCATTTTTGAAAACTGTCAGGATTTTCCTGGATACTTTCTGAGTTCTACTGTTCGGTCGTCTTGACGCCCCAAACAAGATCAAAACTTGGATTTATTCTGGTCAAAATAGAGGAAATTATTCTATAATAAGGATAGAGGGGTCAATCATCAAAAACGGAGGTAGTATGAGGATTCTACAGCGTTCTTCCCAAGCACTATACTTATGGAATTTTCTGCTGACGAAAACCCATAAAGTTTTAACAAATTCGAATACGACTATGCTTACATGAGAAGTTTGAAGAATTTACATGTTTTGTCATGTTAATAAAGAGAAAAATCTCACTTGAGACAGATCCAAGCTAACGAATGAGCCTCGAGTTACTTGCCCCACTCTAATACTCGTCCCTCAGGGATGCATCTATAACGAGAACTAGAGTCATCCTTTCTCAGCGCCGGAGCCAGCCTCTCTTAGACTTGTTCATGGTACGCATCACTACATATCCACCAAAAGCAGCCCTATTGCATCTCAACATCCTGGATGACAACGATGGATTCAACCTTAATTCAGATTCTCGCCCCAGTCCCAACACTTCAATGACAGCAAAGGATGGCTCCAACTTTCGTGATTTCCCATGTCCTCTTAAATTCTTGGAAGCATGGACCTTTGACCACACCAAAAGTTATCTTCTGTCAGGTAGCGGATCTAAGTGAGTCACACTTGGGAACTAGCGGCTCCTTCACTTTTGAAAGTTTAACACGGTAACATCCCTCAACTAGAAGGTATGATCAGCAACGATACAAGCAACAAGACTTTTTCTACATCAGTATTCACACGACTGGGGAGCCTCCTCTGCTTACCTGCTCACATCCAGAAAAGTAACCCCATCCTTGTTGCTTCTACTTACTTCAACCACATGATTCTACTGTTGGATACGATCCGAATTCGGAAGCCACAATCATCTCCAACTATGAACTTCAAAGACACACTCACCTCAGATTCAGGCTTTTTATCTCAACTTCTCGAATATTGGTTTACAAGTTGCAAGAAAGAAATCCAGTAATATGCTCACCATGGAGAAAATCGCACACCTTGTTCTCATGGTACCCGCCTTATGGTACCTGTCCTGCCTCATGGTACCTTTCATGCTCCCTGGCACCATCTCGGTTCACTCCTCTATTCCTTGATGCTCTTGTCAGTACCCCTTCAATTTACAAATTCAGAAATTGACAACAATCAGTGAAGAACGGGTAAAAACATCATTCACGAGAAGTGTTCGTCTATGTCTCTAATATGACATACTTGAAGGGCATCTGAATCGGAGACCTGAGATAGGAGATAAGGATCTTACACTAAAGACTATAAGATCTGAAAATTCACACGGGATTACTAATCACAAATGTTTACGCATGGTTGGCTGACCTAGCCAACTCCGAATCGAGTGATTCTTTTTATATATGATAGCTTGGTCTCTTGGCTTCAAACGTCTAGGTCTAACGTCAAAATCCGACATATAGGGATGTACATGGTTCTGGCTAAACCGTTAAACTGAACCGAACCGGACCGTTAAAAGCAAAACCGAACTGAACTATTTATGTAATGGTGTGGGACAATTTTAAAAATATGTAAATTGATCTTAATGGTTTCTGTTCTGGTGGAACCCCAAAACCGAACCGAAAACCGTTGTTTAAACAGTTCATTTATAACCTTTAGATGTTATCCATATTAACCACTAGATCTTAGTAATCTAATCAACCCCCATCGTAGATTAACTACAATTCCTATCCGTGCATTAAAACTATAAAACTATAAACAAAAACCTAAACCTAAAAAGTAAATCTAACTTCTTCTTTTTCTTCCTCACCTCTTTGCGTTTTTTCCTCTGAAACTCCTACTTCATTTTTATTCACGACTACAACAATTTCAATCTTAAGAAACAACGTTTACCACCGGGAAATCTTGGGTTACATATTATTGGTGAATCAATTAATCTCATTTTATCAAACGGAAAACCCAGAACCATTTATTGATTCTCGTGTGTATCGTTTTGGGATAATCTTCACAACATATGTTTTTGGAGAGACTACATATTTTAAAACAAATTATGAAGTGACTTGTTTTACATTAATGGATTGTTTGAGTGTATACTTCTTCGATATTACGTGGAAGAAAATCATTAGTTACTGAAAGGGAATTTATATAAGAAAATGCATTCTCTTACTAAGAATTTCATTAGTAATTCTTTTAATGTTAAAGATCATTTGTTCAATTTGTACTCAATAATGAATTTGTAATCATTAATTATATGTTTCTATAATAATTCAGAAGTACTCATGATTCAATATGATTTTTTTCTTCTTTGCAACTTAATTTACCATCGGTTTTGAGAAACCAACAGTTTTCAACAGTAACGTGACAGTTCGGTTTTCAACCGTACCGATTATCAAACGGCTTGGTACAGTTTCAAAAACAAAGAAACTGTTTCCAACAGTTTCGGTTCTGGTTTAGTAGAAAACTGCACCGAACTGTACCATGTACAGCCTTACTGACATCGTATAAAACTTCAACAACTTCGAGAGCGAATGGTGTGCAAACTAGGGTTTCCAAACGGGATTCAGAAGACTCATCTTTATAGAGACCATGTCTGCCATAGACTTTCATCTTCTCAGACATACCATCCTGTTAGGTCGCACTGTATCTCCCAAGAAGACCTCATCAACCTTTCTACAACAAGAGCAATGGAGTCCACCGGCAACCTCACTTGCAGTTCTGATCTACCATCAGCTTCTTCTGCCGGTTTCCAATATTTCCAACTATGCTGTTACTAGATACAACTCAAATCATCGTCTCCGGGTGTCCTGTCTCTCATCTACTGCCGCTTTGTTGACGCTAGCACTAGCACTTAATTGTTACATACTTAAAATCTAAGCAAGTACCAGAACCAACTACTTGCTTACAAGAAAGTTTAAATTTAAGGCTTAACTTTGCATCAAAGACATTGCCTAGAGGAAACAAAGCTAACAATATTTCTTATTGGACACATAATGAAGAATCGAACCAGCTGTGTGATCCTCTATTTGAGATGAGGCGGACATGTTTCAAAAATAAAAAAGAAAGAAAGCGCCAATCATATCCCCTCTTTTGCTGACGAAAAGATAACATTCCTGGCAAAAACGAGGGAGCTTAATATTCCCAGAAAAGGTTCATGCTAAGGGGCACATATCTCAATCTCGGGTAAGACAAAGCCGACCAAGTTTCTTCCCTGACCAATGATGCTCCTCAAAGACGTACCCCCCACGACCCTGCTGGTAGCCGCTCAACCAACACGACTGAATCAGAAGTCCAACCCAGCTACGCTTCCCTTGGCTCACGAATTGGAAATTCCGGACAAGAACGTGGGCATCTACTAATCACATCCAAGAGTCATGCTAATGGGCACTCATAATACCTAAAATCTAGAAGCTAAGTATATCTTCTTTTACTCTTAAAATTTAAATTTTGCATATATAATCATTATAAGCATATTGTCACCATTAAGTGCTTATTGTGCAACATTATTGTTCCTCACTAAGTAGGGGACTTAATGTAGATGGTGAGTTTTTGAAAAGGGTCAGAATTGTAAAATCAACCTTCTGCCTAGTTGCAGGAACATAGAAATATCCACTCATACTTGTGCGTATACTTTTGACTTCACATCAAAATACAAAATATTGTATTCCTACTTATATTCCGCAGGTGGATTGAGGATGCGGTCTCTACAAAAGGCTACAAGCATTTTATGCTAACAATGTAGTACATAATCTCTACATATTAACTCTTAAGCTCCTAGATATGTTTCCCACTAGTATAAAGCAACTTGAGTTTTCTCTAGTGCTATTCCTAGAGCTTAATGTCTTTTCTAGTGCTATTCCTAGAGCTTGTTTTGTATCCGATATCTTCTCTAGTGCTATTCCTAGAGCAATGTCGATACTTAAACTCTTATTTAAACAATATCAATTTACGGCTACACACATAATCTGGGAACAACTAATGCTTAAAACCCAAAATATATTCTACCTTAACGCTTCGTTTGCAACGAACTTGTCTCAAATTGCTTTTTTGAGCCCAAATATTCCACTCTAGCACTTTGCTTAAATATAAGCCACAAATAATGCGTCACTCCTCTCGGATGCGCCACAACTAAGAAAATTACCATAAAAGACGCATTGAATCTCTGATCTAGGCTAACCCTAGACTTTTCTCATACTAGCACCTAGTTAGCCACATTAGCGCTAAAAGCGCTAACTTTCCTGACATTAAACCCTAGCACCTGAGAAGTGCTAACTAACCTAAAATGGTCTTATCTAGCACATATTGGCCCAATGAGGCCTTAGATAGCATCTCACTACCTTAGCACTAAAAGTGCTAACCCTAACCTTAGCACTAAAAGTGGTAACCCTAACTTTAACACTAAAAGCGCAAACCCTAACCTTAGCACTAAAAGCGCCAAACAAAAGTTATCACGTCTCTAGCCAATGCTCCAGTACACCCTTCCAGGTCATGAGTGTCCCTTTCAGCCGTGTGCGTTCCTCTAAGGCATGAGCGTCCCTTGCCAAGCCTAGTCCCTGCACGCATGGCGCGTCCCACTCTCCAGCGCGTCCCTAGAAGCCTCCATGACTTAGCCACAAATGCATTAGCGCCAAAACCTTAGTGTTAACTATCTAATTGCAGTGCTAACTTCAAACCTCCTTGACATTAGCTTATAAACCCTAGTATAATTGATATTTACTAGAGTTGTGCATAATTGTCTTACTCCTGAGACGTCAGCACATTAGCCTTTTATATTAAAAGAGCTAACATATTCTTATTTGCGCTAAGTAGCTAGTCATCACTTTGCTATCTACTTCCCTCGGAAATACACCTTTCTTCTCAATATGGGTCCAACATCAAGTCTTATATGAATTCTAATAGGTCTCCTTGCTTAAGAAGCCCTCTACAACATTTGGCCTCAGATGCCTCTCAGACCTACGATAAGTCACTTCTGAGCTAATACTTAGCCATTAAATATGCATGTTACTTTCAAACAAGAACATGACCATAAAAATTCCCAAACTCGATACTAATCAGTCTGACTATCAATTCAATGAGTCGTAGAACTTGCCTCACTGACTTAGCAATTCATTTGACTTGATTTAATCAAAACCATAGTGGCTTATGACTCCACTATTCCCACGAGATATCAAATACAACATGTGGGGATTCTCATTGGGGTATTGGTATGGCAGTCTACGGAAATCATGGATAGTGACACCACCTCCACTAACAAGAGGGTAACAAGAAGTGGGCGGTTACAGAGCAGTTGAGAGGATGAGGAGTAGTGGTCATACAGGTCTTCCCTACTTTTCGGGCACCACCCCACTACAATCTCCATAATCGTCATTTCTCCATCTCTCTCTAACTTCCACGACTTACAATAAATCAGTGTGTCTCCTTTGAACTATAAATGGATGATTCTCATTTATTCGAAAGAAGACAGAGGACAGACAAGATAATCAGTGTGGAGAAACACAAACATATAGAAATTGTGATTCTTCTCAGAGAATCCTTTCTTCTTTACACACTACCTATCACACTGATATCTTATCAACCTTCTTCGCTTCTTTCCCTTAAGATTTGCCCAAATCCTTTTCATTTTTGTAATCGAAGCCGAACGATAACGACCATTTAGGCTCGTCCTGTTCGAGTGTGATCTCTCAAACCTACCTGAAAGTACCATTTAGCATTACATTTGTTTTCACTCTAAAACAATTGGCGACCACAACGGGAGATCAACCTCTCGGTTACAAAATCTATTTTTCTCAATTTTCAAGATTTTTGATTCTAGGAAAGGTTTAGAAACATTCAATCTCAATCACATGCCTTCTAGTACCGGCGGAGTCTCCTCAATTACTCCAAAATTCGTCCTACCTGTTCAAGTTCCTTGGGAGGCCATGTATGCTCAGAACCCAACCACTATAATTTATCTGAGGAAAATCTTAAATAATGTCTTATCAAATTAAGTTGATATCATTAAGATCCATAAAGAAATGTTCTTTCTCTTTATAATTCTTATAGATCGTTTATCGAAGGAAAAAACAAGTACTCCCTAGGGAGAACGTTAGCTTTGCTATTTATGAAGACTCAGAACAATCACCTCAACTGTTCCTGCCCCATTGGAGAGAACGAGACCCATTAGAGAAGAAAGTTACGGAGGTACCCGTGGGAACAGAATAAACAAGCAGCATACTATCCAATCATCGATAGGTACTTCCAGATATGAAGGATTCAAGAGGAAAGCTCTGTCTCAACGAGCATCACAAACCAAAGACTTCATGTCAGATCCAACCTCATCCTTAGCACCATCCCACAGATCGGTCCCGTCCCAAGGTCTGGACAAGACTCCACGATAACAAAAACAACAGCAGGAGCAAGAGACCAAACCGAAACTAACCTTCCTAGACTTTCATTTCCCATAGAGGAAGTCCTCGAGTTACTGGAAGTCTGGATACAAGACGGTACCATCAAATTAGCATATGTGCAACGTCAACTATGGCCCAAGAAATGTCAGATCCAAAGTATTGTCGTTTTTACCGATTCGTCAACCATCCTACTAGCGAATGCAATGGTTTGAAACGCGCTTTCAAAGACAAGATATAATCAGGTGAACTACACATGGGGACTGAAGATGTCACAGACCGGAAAATTCCGCCTCCTGGCGCGTTGCCCTGGGCATGCCAGAACTCCTCGATGCGCGATTTGGAAGATAGAAATCGGACCTTAAGGCTTAACTTCTCGTTGCGCATGCAGGTATATTTGCCTTTCCAAACATGCTTTGCAAGCATGGTACTCGAAACGTAGTTTTCATATCGTTCCAACTCACCCTTGTTATGCAAAGGGTGAAAGGCCATTAAAGCCGATGGTGAATGCCTTTGAAAAGCATCACATAATTACGATCATTGTCCAGGCCTAATACATGACTTGGACTAGCACCTAGGCCATTTCAATCCTAATTTTTTGCTTCATCAATTCATCTTCGATCATGCGCTGGAGTCTACACTGGTCTTGCTCTTGCCAAGGGTGCAACATCCAGGCACATGACATTCTATGCCGTAATGGTTGGTAGGAAGTATGAACAATCCATCGAATAGAATTGCAACTACCTCATCAAGTATGGCAACAATCATCTCTTGACTTAGCATTGCCAAGCCAGATGATACGAGTTACCATAATGTCGCAATCACCTCTAAATTATGTGATATGAGCGACAAGGTGCTGCACCTCAATGCATTGCATTGCGACTGCCTACGTACCCAACCCGTACCTTGAAGGGATCAAGTATTGGCCGTAGTTCAACAAAGGGTCAATTCGAAAGGAACAAGCAACTTAAGGCTTTTAAGGCAAAGTCAACATCGATTCCAACTTCATCGCAAGGCCAAAGGCCAAGCAAAGCCTAGACCGTATAGGCCGAAGGGCTTCCGCAAGGTAGGCACTAGCTTGTGCGTAACTATTATTATTTATTTTACAAATATGCTTTCTCGAGTACGTAGCACGATTGAATGATGCTTTTTCATAATTCAAGCTTTATAGGCTAAGCTACAAGTATATTGATGCTTAAGCATCAAGTATGCTCCAACAGATTGGCCACATCGCATATCTATATGTGCATTACCCCTCATGCACATTTAAGCTTTATTGAATAGGCTATAAGCATATTGATGCTTAAACATCAAGTATGCTCCAACGTATAGGCCACATCGCATATCTATATGTGCATTACCCCTCATGCACATTTAAGATTTATTGAATAGGATATAAGCATATTGATTCTTAAACATCAAGTATGCTCCAACGTATATGCCACATCGCATATCTATATGTGCATTACCGCTCATGCACATTCAAGATTTATCGGTTAAGCTACAAGTATATTGATGCTTATGCATCAAGTATGCTCCAACGTGTAGGCCACATCGCATATCTATATGTGCATTACCGCTCATGCACATTTAAGAAAAGCTCTCTCCCTATATATGTTTTATTCGCATTATTACCAATAAATAATAGATTGGGAAGTGACATCCATCGACTGCACTTAGGCAAAAACGCTAACTGGTTGGCGCCTCTAGGCAAATCCGTTTTCTAGTTGGCGCCTCTAGGAAATTCCGCCATCTGGTTGGCGCGTCAAGGCTATTTCGCTTCATGGTCAGCATAACTAAGTTTCATCAATTTCCAACCAACACCTCCTCCCTATATATGTTTTATTTGCATTTATACAAGTGGATATAAGGAGGATATGTGACATTCATCAACTGCACTTTCGAGTGATGCATTCTCGGACATGCATCACGGCATAATAGTGCATTAGCACTATACATTTCTCGAATAACAACGTTGTCTTAGTGATGCATTCTCAATAATGCATCACGGCATAATAGTGCATTAGAACTATAATACATTCTCGAATAGCAACGTTGGATTAGTGATGCATTTTCACTAATGCATCACGACATAATAGTGCCCTAGCACTATGATGCATTCTCGCATACGCCACAATGGCTTAGTGATGTATTCTCAATTATGCATCACGGTATATAGTGCATTATCACTATAATGTATTCTCGAAGAGCGACTTTGTCTTAGTGATGCATTCTCAATAGTGCATCACGGCATAATAGTGCATTAGCACTATAATGCTTTCTCGAATAGCAACATTGGCTTAGTGATGCATTCTCGATAATGCATCACGGCATAATAGTGCATTAGCACTATGATGCATTCTCGCATGTGCCAAAATGGCTTAGTGATGCATTCTCAATTATGCATCACGGCATATAGTGCATTAGCACTATAAGGCATTCTCGAAGAGCGACTTTGGCTTAGTGATGCATTCTCAATAATGCATCATGGCATAATAGTGCATTAGCACTATAATGCTTTCTCGAATAGCAACATTGGCTTAGTGATGCATTCTCAATAATGCATCACGGCATAATAGTGCCTTAGCACTATGATGCATTCTCGCATGCGTCACAATGGCTTATTGATGCATTCTCAATTATGCATCACGGCATATAGTGCATTATCAATATAATGCATTCTCGAAGAGCGACTTTGGCTCAGTGATGCATTCTCAATCATGCATCACGGCATAATAGTGCCTTAGCATTATAATTCGAGGTCAAGGCATCCACACCCTAACGCATATATGAGTAAGCTTTATTAGCTTAGGATGAAGCTTCATCCCATGCCATGACATATCCCTAAGTAAGCGTCATGCGAAAATTACGAGTGTTACAGAAGATGTCCACAAGAATCCCCTTCTTGTTAGAAATTTCACTCTCCCTAAGAAGTCAACTAATCATACAGTTTAATCTCTGATGGAGTGCATGTGCGAACTTCCTATCTCTCGAAGGGATAGCGGGAGATATCTTTTATGCTCTGAATCATGTTGTGACTGGAAAACGCCTGATCTTTACGGAAGATGCCCATACTCGAATCAAGTCTCCCTTGGAAAATATGGTCGACACGAACGATAAATAATGTAGTTGGGGAATCCTCACGAAGCTTGGAGATTCAAATCAGGCTTTAAAACTCGACCAATGACAAGCCAGAAGAAGTGGTAATTCATAGCAAATGTCTCAAAGCTTGTAAGTTCTGAATACTTCACTTTTTCATATATTTTTCTATTTTCATGCAATATTTGTATTTCTTCCAAAATGATTGTAATATTTCCGTATTCATAGTTAAGTTTTCAAGATTATCAATCAATTCAAATATCATTATCCATTTCAAAAAAAAAACAACAACAAGGATTTCCTTCTCTCACGAGTAACTTATCAAAACCTAACTACTCAAAATCCCAGAAGAAAACCATAAATGTACTTCATAAAATCATAAAACTAAAATAAAAAAATCCTTGAAAGCTGGCTCACTCCCTACGGAATACTCCTTCTCCATCTTTCTAAGATTCTACGTCGCAAGATCCAATTCCTAGGAAAGCCTTTTAACCTCTTTTCTAGACTTGGTCACTGCCTCCAGATTAACAAGTTCTCCTACTTCAGCAAAATGCTCCCGCATGGCTCTTAGATGATGACGAACCCACGTGAGATTCAAACCAGAGTTCTCGACGTTACTTACAACTTCCTCTCACTCCTCGAAGAATGCATCAAAAACTTCATGCCGAGAAAGTGAAATCATCTCCCGTACGACGGGCATCATACTAGACACGCATCATTCTAAAGCTCTGTAGTTTCTGGAAGCATCAACAGAGAAATGACCAAACTTTTTCCATATCCTTGCCAAGCCTAGTCCATGCATGCCTAATGCGTCCCACTCTCCAGCGCATCCCTAGCAGCCTCAGCGTCTCCTAGCTCCTTGGCGTCCCATCTCTAGATCATATGCGTCTTCAAGGCCTATGCGCCTCCAAGACCAATGTTCCTTCAAGGCCAATGCGTCTTTAGAGCCTAGTGCGTCCCTAGCTTCTCTAGCACGCCCATAATAGCTAATGCGTCCTTAGCATCCTCCACGACTAAGCCACAAGTGTATTAGCGCCGACACCTTAGTGTTAACTATCTAATTGAAGTGCTAACTTCAAACCTCCTTGACATTAGCTTTTGAACCCTAGTATAATTGATATTTACTAGAAGTTGTGCATATTGGTCTTACTCCTGAGACGTCAGCACATTAGCCTTTTATATTAAAAGAGCTAAAATATTATTATTTGCGTTAAGTATCTAGTGCTAGATTTCCTAGCTACTTCCCTCAGAAATATGCCTTTCTTCTCAATATGGGTCCAACATCAATTCTTATATGAATTCTAATAGGTCTCCTTGCTTAAGAAGACATCTACAACATTTGGCCTCATATACCTTCAGACTTCCGATAAGTCACTTCTGAGCTAATACTTAGCCATTAAATATGCCATGTTACTTTCAAACAAGAACATGACCATTAAAATTCCCAGACTCGATACTAATTCAGTCTGACTATCAATTCAATGAGTCGCACAACTTGCCTCACTGACTTATCAAGTCATTTGACTTGACTTGACTTAATCAAAACCATAGTGTTTTACGACTCCACTATTTCCATGAGATATCAAATACAACATGGGGGATTCTCATTGGGGTATTGGTCTGGCGGTCTATGGAAATCGTGGGTGGTGACACCACCTCCACAACAAGAAGGTAACAAAAAGTAGGTGGTTATAGAGCAGTTGAGAGGATGAGGAGTAGTGGTCAGACAGGTCTTCCCTACTTTCCGGGCACCACCCCACAACAATCTCCATCTCTCCCTAACTTCCACGACTTACAAGGAATAAGTGTATCTCATTTGAACTATAAATGGATGATTTTCATCTATCCGAAACAAGACAGAGGAAAAACAAGGTAATCAGTCTGGAAAAACAAAACATACAAAAATTACGATTCTTCTTAGAGAATCCTTTATTTTTCACACACTACCTAGCATACTGGTATTTTCTCAACCTTCTTCGCTTCCTCTATTAAGACCTACCCAAATCCTTTCCATCTTTGTAATCGAAGCAGAACGTGAAAGGCCATTTCTTGGTTTAGGCTCGTCCTGTTCGATGTTGATCTCTCGAACCTACCTGAAAGTACCATTTTGCATTACATTTGTTTTCACCCTAAAAAAAGTCATAAGTTGGAAAAAATGTTTATTAATTGAAGTATTCATTCTTATATGTTCATAATCTCTTTAATATCGCTTATGTTCTACCATTAATAACGCCATGTATGATTGATTTCTTGATTGTTTAAGTCGCGAATTAGATGAGCATGCATTGATATGTATAACTAAACTAGGGTTTGAGATCCAGAATTACCGAACGATCCTTATTACAACTAGCATATCATAGTTCTTAATGACGGGATGTTACCATGCAATTATATGTAGAAGCGTGACCTAGGTTAAATCCGTGTGGCTCTTGCGCCTGATTGCTTAGAATAACCTCAACTCACAAAGACCATTGTTTTTATTGGGTTAAACTTGAGTGTCTCTTGCGCCAAGTTATTCATTGAAAAGTATTCAAAGAGTGGCTCTTGTGCCTTTGATGATAAAAAGAGTTTTGTCGGAGTAAGCCTGCGATAGGATGCTTTAGGGTTATTGATATTGAGAGGAATGAATGTTGAGTTTGATTTAGTTGATAGCATATTGAAAGATGGAAGATGAACTCTCTAACCAGTACTCTTTACCTTTGATATTCGTATTAATCGCTTAATATAACTTAGTTATAATTATAATCAAAACCCCCATGTTTACTAAGTAATCAAAATAACTTGACAACCCATATCTCCCTAGGGAACGAACGTGTTCTTATTACTATATTAAAATCCATATTTGTGAAGTAAAGAACTTGAAAATAATTTTGCTTGGCTGACAACCGACCAAAATATTGCATGGAATTACAATTGAGCAACATGCTTCCTAACAGTAGCTCAGGATGAAGAGAAAGTTGAAGCTCCCTCTGCTATGAAGGCTATCAAGTGGGCTAAGGAGAAGTAGATCCTTAACTTACAAATTAAAGGAGATTGGATGATTGTCATAAATGCTATCAATGGAAGTGTAGGAACAGTAAAATAAACCACACATAATACGCTGAGTGCAAACTCATGTATAAAATTGGATCCATACAGAGTAATGATCCTTATAGCCAAAGAATTTAGTATGCCAACTAAATAGCATGTTTAATGTCTATCCTCAATCGTTCACAGGTAGCTAGAAGTTGGAGTAAAGGTTTTGTGGGTATATCTCTTGTAAACCCTCACGAGACGATAACTCGTCCGCTAAGGCCACTTATGGGTTTAAAGGCTTGTCACACATGCTAACTGTAGTCGCGATTCATACGAAAGTGAGTTAGGATTTTTATTTTATTTTTAGATTAGTTTTGCTCGAGGACTAGCAAAATATAGGTTCAGGGTATTTGATGGGCTCTTAATGTATATAATTTTATCACCTTATTTATATTTTCTGGTCATTATCATTATACTAAATTTACCATTTTATTGCTAATAGGTGGTTCGCATAAATTCCAAAATTTTAAGCTAAACACGGTTAAATTGGCTAAAATTGCATTGAGGTACGAAACCCAACCTTCCTTGCACTACATCATATTGCCAATTTTACAACATTTCTATTTTTCAATGCGCAACTGATATATCAATTGCAAACTGTGCAACAGTAATATAAGTTGCGCATTAAGATATGCGTGCTTTAATTCCTAATTACTTCAAGATAATTAAACAACGAGTTTGCAACGCGTGATAAATTTTGGTATTTTTGTAAATTTATTTATTTTTAGGGTATTTACAATTAAATATATTTTTAGTTTTTCTGATTTGTACTTTAATTCAAAATTATTTTTGAAAACCTTAAAGTTGATTTCCCACCAATTTTTCCCTCTTTTTTTCCCGCCTAACAATCAATGTCCCTCTCAATTTTACCCGACAATCAATCTGCCGCCCAAACTTGAATTGTGAAATCTTCCCCCCACCCCCAATTATTTCTATTTCTCACCGAAAAGAAAATACCCCAATTATTTGTATTTCTCTCACACCACCGGACCTGTTTCACTTCTTAAAAGACAAAAAGATATTTTTTTCTCTCTCTGTCCCTCGACGAACGCTAACCAGGAAAGCCTTAATCAAAACCTAAGATTTCAACATCAAAACCTTAAATCAAAGCCATTAATTCTTAATCTTTACATCTAATCAAGATCCCTAAACCAGAAATGTCGAATCATTAAGTATACACCATGATTTTTTCGTAACCCTAGAAATTCAATTTTTATTGTTTCAATGAAGAGAGACTTGAGCTTTTGCTGTTTTGGTTGTTGTTTGATATAATCGTTGATTTTTTTATTTTATTTTTTTGATTTCATAATCAGAGTTTTGATTGTTGTTTTTACCTTTGTAATCTGCCTTTGGGTCTTGTTTAGATCTGTGTTTGTTTAGCTCGGTAGGGATTTTTGGGGATTTTTTGATTGATTTTTGTGATTAGGGTTGTATGAAGATAGATGTAGATGTAGTAAAGATGATTTTAGGGCTTACTGCTGTTGAGATGGGTATGGGAAGCATGTCTCTATCTCTCTTTTAACTCCTTCAATTTATGCTATGTGTTTCACCACAGGTTTCTTTCTCTGAATCATTTCAATTTAGGGCATTTTGTACTTTCTCTTGATTTGGTCTAATCCTTTCTTAAACCGTGAACTGATAATTGCATACAGTTGAATTTATTAACTTGTAAATTTAATGATGGTTTTTGGTAGGTTATATATGTGCGTGTTTACACTTGGATTGGCTGTAAAGTTGTCCGAAGAACCTCTATCTAAAGCAAAACCTCATCTCATATATGACAGAGCTGAAAATTACAAGAAGAAAACTTCACCAGATGTATACTCTAATCTTCTTACTTGTTTTTGCTATTATTAATTGCTTGATTTTGACCTACTATTGTGAATAACATTTATTGTTAGGTAATATTTTGTAAGGATTTTACAATTTTTCTTTTGGTTTACTGTATGTGATAACAGTTGTAAAGCATGGGTTTTCTTTTGATTTCAGTTTTATGGTGTTTTAAAGATAATGTTTGTGTGTGGTGTTGATGGTTTTGTTGGTGAAGGTGTATGTGTTGTTGCTTAGAGTCGGTGGTGTGGGTAATTCTGTTGGTGGTGTGGTTAGTGTTGCATATTTTTGGGTTTAGTTGGTGTTGGTGCCTCATTTGCTCGGTGGTAAGTGTTGCTAGCTGCTTATGAATTTTGATACCACTGAGGTAGACTGTTTTTGATATAAGAATGTTGGTTTTGTATGTCACAGATGCTGATAGATGTCCACCTAGTAAACTTTGTCTTCTCTAAGGAAGGGATTTAGTGTTTTAGTATTTGAAAGAGATCGATGTTAGTGCTATAAGAGGTGAAGGTCAATATAGAGGTCCAATTCAGATACAGGGTAATGCATTAGCTACATGATAAGCTGTTGATTTTGATGTCACTATAGAAATTTTGAAAGATGGTTGTATTACTGGTCAACGAATTAACGGATCGGTTGATGGGATTTCTGGTTATTGGTAAGCATACTAATCATGGGTTTCATTTTTAGTTTTTGATTGCAATAAAGTATACTGTTAGAGTTTACAAGACTATTTGATTACTGAATTTTAGTATTATTTTTAAACTGAAATTGAATAGTTAATGTTGACAGGACAAGGGTTTCCTTGTCCTTTAATCTGCTGTATGTTAGCGTGTAAGACTCTGAACCCTGAACTTCTAGAAACTCTCTCTTATGTAGTAGTATATCTTGTCCTGCTATTCTTGTTGATCATTACAAATTACTTGAACTTTTGTTTTTTTGAAGAGTAGTCAATCGCTTGTGCATTGTGCAACGTCCTTTGGTCTAGCATGGGTTTCTGTACATTATTTTTAAATTGGCTATGTCTGGAGCACACCTTTTTGGAGAATGACTTATTTAGAGGTTAACTTAGTAATATTATGACATTTGTGGATATGAGTATCTTTGCTTGAGGTAACAACACTTCACATAACTGGTCTGCTATCGGGGACCTATATGTTGTTGCAATACTTAGCTCCTTATTTGTTTTTTTTTTGCAGCGAGCAAATGAATTGGTCAGGAATAAAATACATCCAACATCTTTAATCAGTGGGTACAGAGCAAGTTCACATTCTCAGGAAAATTGATTTAGTTCTTTCTATATATTCATTTGCTACTTATGTTCATCCTGATTGTAAATGGACATTGATGCAAATTTTATCTGGCAGTCAGTCTGAACTTTTCTGGTGAGTTCTAACCATACTATTTTTAAATTCTGACATTCTGTATTATCATATCTGGCAGCTCGCGATGAGAGAATAATGTAAATATATACGTCGAAGAGAAACTGGCATCGAAGGTATGATTGTATTACCAAAGGATTATGATGCCTTTGTCACTGATTTAGAAGCAAGAGATATGCTACTTGTTGATGGTAAGTGTGGGTGCCTCTAAAACTGCTGCAATCAGATGGCTTTTCTAGCAGAAGTACATCTTTGTGTAGATTATGTTGAACTTTGAGATGAATTTACAATTATGTTATATGACATTCCTTGTTTGATATCTGTATGTTCTGTTCCTTGGAGATTCTGCATTTTTGTTGGTCTAGTGAGTAATTTATCAACGTGTAACAGCAGGAGTGATGTCATTAGTTGTAAAGTCAAATCAGCAGACACATGTGAAGTAGTTGACGGTAGAGAACTTAATTCAAGGTTTCATTTGAAAATGCATGGAACAAGCGCAACTTTGCCTTCAATTACAGGTTACCTTTTCTTCTTCACTGTAATCTTATAGCATGTTGTTGTAGTATTGTCCTAGTTCTAATGACAAGCTATCCTTTTTATTGTAGGGAACAATGCTGAAATACGTGTGATCCCCAAAATAAAAAGTGCAGAGTCGATTCCAAATCTTCATTCAATTATTTCCGCATCTGATGGGGTAAGTTATGTTTCAAGTTCCAAACATATTCCCGATAAAATCAAAAACGTGCCCCTATTACTTAGAATTAACTTCATTTCTGATAGTAAATAGAATTTGTTGGTTAGGAAGGGGACATCTGGAGACATTTTTTTGATTTCATACCTCCTTTTGTTGATAGATTGGAATAGGCGACTATTTCATATTTGTGTAGATTTTTGTTTCTCTATATGTTTTAGTATTTTTTTTTCAACTATTTTCATCTTTTGTAACCGATTTTAACTCATCAAGAATGGAAAAAAAAGACTTACCCTGGCAAGGATTACCTATGTTTTGGGGCTAAATGATGACTTTTTTGAGTGACAGCGAGCTGATCTTTTTGGCTGTGCTCTGGCTCATGTTGGCAAGGATAATCTGGACACTTGGTTTTCTGTCAACATATCCTTAGCTTTATTTTATTACTGCCTGTGTTCTCCAAGTGCTTTGAGAATAATTAGGGCCTGGCAACCATTTATATTGCTTGATTCTCCCTGGATTAAGACTTGGGAAACTGTTTTTGTTTTGCGAATTGAAGATGAAACAGGAGCAGTAACAACAAAGCTGCAATTATCACATCTTGGTAATGATCACTACAGCTCTCTCTAATAATAAATATGTTTTTTTCTATTTGAGTCCCTTGAATGTGCTTGTAAATATTTAATGACCAAGTCGTATAGTTTAAAATTTACCACTACAGTATTATGTAGTTTTTCTTCTCCTTTTAAGAAGCCTCCCTTTGTCACGGCAAATATTGCCCTATCAATTTTTTTGGCAACATGTATGTTTGCAGTGTATATACTTTTTTCAATGTAACTTGTACACAATTTTAATGCAATTTTTTGGCAACTTGTGTTGTCACCTTGAATGTCTGTCTGTTTTAACTCATTTTTATTTTCATTTATCAGGGAATGGGCCCTATACAAGTTAGATATGCTGATGGAAAACGGGAGGCCTCGGTAGTTATTTCCTAGCTAATTCAGTTTATATATCATTCCTGGGTCATATTTAATTTTCTTATATTCTTCTTGTATTATGTTCGTCTATCGTAGGTGCAGCTGAGTACAAGTTATTCGTTGGGTCTATGAATAGACATGCTACAGAGAAATAAATTGAGGAAGTATGTTCCCACTCATTGAGAAGGTTCCATTTTAGCTTTTAGTTGATCATCTTTTCAGTTTATAGAAGTCTCTTTAAGTGTCAATGGTATAATACTCTTCCATATGCCAGATTTTTCCTCCTTATGGTCGGGGTTGAAGATGTGTACATGATGCTGGATGAACTGGAGTAAAGTCGTGGTACACTCTCTCTCTCTCTCTCTCAAAAACAGTCCCAACCCGTTCGAGTGCGCATATTAAACATGCATATATCGTTCTCTTTGTTGGCCTAGTTGTTCGATGTATTAATTCCTTTTTTGTGTAAAATAGATACATGCACTATGAAGTGGTGTTGCTTCTACTTGTGTACTATGAATTACCTTTTGACCTCTCAGAATTTCCCTTTCATAATGGATGTTAAAGTTCATACGACTCTTTTTGAACTTAGTAGATCTCAAATGTAGAACCTTGGTGCATTGTTGTAATAAAGTTGCATGATTGGGTCTTTTACATCATCTAGAATGGTTTGCAGGTGTAGCTTTCTTTGTAGAATAGGCAGAAATCTATCTATCTACATATATATAATATGCAGGCGAAGAAATCTGCAGGAATATATCAAATTGAAATTCTATTTTCTTGTGAAACCTAATTAAATTACCAACTCATATAAATGTTGGTAAACAGTAAGTTGCTCTAGTTCAGAAAAGTGAACTACGAATATTTAAGTTGCAAAAGAAAATAAAAGGGCCCACCTGACCAAAAACGGATACAAAACGTTGCTTAAAATCGATCTATCGGTTGCTATATTAAAGCTACGCAACATTTTAAAATCAATTTAAGCAACTGGTGTATATGTTGCTTTAAATAATTATTCACTTGCACAAAGCGTTGCACAATTTGTTATTCCCTGTTCCCAACGATATAAATGTTGCTTAAATTCACTGACGTTTATATCGTTGCAAAAAGGTCGTAGTGTTGGGCTTGAAAACGTAGTGGTCTGGATAATGTATGATGTACTGGGCTGTTGCTTTGCTAGTAATTAATCCACATGTACTGAAGAAGGCACGTGTGATGGGAGCATAAGAGAAAGTAAGCAGACCTTCAAGTTTTGGAATTGAAGTATTAAACTTGTTGAAAAAGAGAAGGCTAAAAGTCTGATAGGCGAGAACAGAAAATCTGTGTGGAGTTTTTCTTCTAATTGTCGGCAGCTGGACGTGGACACCAAAGTGGGACATGATTGGATGTTAGTAGACGTGGCTGGACTGTTGGAGATAGAGAGCAAACTTAAAAAGTAAAGTGGCTGCAGGTAGTTTCACGTGGACAGAGAATAAAAGAAGAGGAGGTCGGCGATTGGAGAGCATAAAAGACGTGGCCAGAAAAGTGTGAAGGCTAGACAAAACAAGAAAACGTAAAAGAGAATAGAGAGTGGATGGTTGGGCTGACCGTTGACGTCCAAGGGAAGGATTTCTTTTTAGTCTGGTGTTGGCTGACGTTAAGCTAACCGAATTTGTTTATGAAGTAAACTATAGAGAGAAGTGAGCACGTGGATGGCTGGTCAGCAAACAGAAAAAGAAAAAGTAAGGCGTACTTATTTTTGTCTGGGAAGACTATAAAAGGAAAGATAGGTTTAAGAAATAAGGAGGGGATTGAATGGATGGAGAAAAGATAAGTTGTTTGGGTTGGCGGCTGATATCAGGGGAGGCGGACAGGGCCTTGAGGGAGAGAGAGGGGGGTTATCAGAGGTGGTCGGTCAGAGAAAAGTTTTTTTGGGGTTGGTGTTGGCGGCCGGAAACAGTGATATCTCTATATTTCTACTTTTCTTAATTTATTTTAATGGATTTTGAGAAACCCATTGCTATGTCTTGCTAAATTTTGTGTAACTAGGGTTTTATGTTTGAAACCACATGGAGTATTAGGATATTTGAATTAAATTGAATTATTTTGCAAAAGACTATTATGAATTGAATTGATTAGTTCTTGATATTGTTTATTGATTTAATGATGAAATTAGTTGTTGCTTCACCGGTTCTGTACAATACAATAACTTATGCACATAATTAATTTGGTCAAAAATGTATTTGTATTATAATTTGATATTTCATGCTTGGGTTAAATTCTTTGATGGGGTATGCTTAGAATTGCAAGTACTATTTGTGAGCCAATATTTAGTTTCGTATAATTTTCTCGATAATACAATTTGATGGTGCATGCTTGGGTTTAATCTTTTGATTTAACATGCTTAGGGTGTCCCAGTGATATTTACGACTCTAATAGATATAATAGGTGATGTTGATAGAACGAACAATAGATAAATATTCAGAAGTTATATTTCTCTTCAGTAATTAAATATAATTAGTGGTGGATGCTATAAACCCTGGTTACCGACTCTTCCAGTACATTTACATTACTAGTTTAGTTTAATTTATTTGTTTCATTTTTATTTCTAAAAATCCCAAAAACATCATATCTAATTAGTTTAATTGAGATATTAATTGCATTATTGTCCTCGCTTCCTGTGGGTTCGACTCGTATTTTTCGCTTCTACATTGTAGACGTAGTGCGATTGCGGTTATTATTTATATATAGGTTTTTCCAAATCCCTATCAATTTTTTGCGCCGTTGCCGGGAAGTGGTTGTGAAATATTGTAATTAGTATTTTTGATTTTCTAATCGTATTTTAGGTTTTTATTTTGTATAGTATTTTTATTTTTAGGATTTTTAGTTCTTCTTAACTAGTTTTGTGTCTTAGAATTTTGTTTCAGGTACCTTTGGGTTGCTCCTGGTCGTCTAGCTCAACAACATTCGTCAGCTGCAAAATACTCACGAGTTTCTTGCTTGTGAGTTATATATTGAACGATTTGGACATGTTGGAAGCTCATTACCCTAAATTGTGAATGTTGATACGAGGTACTAGTACTGCTTTTTCGAAGTGGAAAAATATTTAGTTGAGTTCTTTGAACTCTTCCTTTCCAATTATAAGGGTAGGGATTTTTTTTTATTTTCTTTTGTGGTGTGATTTATGGAATGAATAAATCGGTGATTGCTTGTTTGTTTACTTCCTGAATTTGCACCAATTATATTTTGTATAAATTTTTGTTTTTATTTTCTTTGTATATATGGAGTCTCGTGACATGACATCCTTTCTGACATTTTGCAACTTATCCAAAAAGTTCCAGAAAGAAGAGTCAGAAAATGAGTTATTTACTGAAACAATTTGAGAATATGATTGTAGAAATTCACATTATCAGGAACCCATGAAAGCGGAGTGTGTAAATAATTATTGGAATTATTCACGGTTATGATCATTGCAAACCTTGTGAAGGTTATGATTATTACCAACCGTTCCCAGGTTGTGAGCCATATTTTACCGATTCCAATTATTATTCATATGCTTATGAGTCACAGTATGAAAGAGACCATCTATTCTATTGTGACTCGTCTCTACCATCTTCGCTTGATCGCCTTAAAAATGACATTGCTGAACGGACAAAAGCTAGTGAGTTATTTTTTGCTGAATTGAGTAAAACCTATGCTTATTGTGATCAACTTGCTAAACATACTGATTTATCGATTGCTCAACTAGCGCAGTCTGTAAATAATTGTGGTCTTACTGAGGATACAAGTTATAAATTTTCTTGCACTCATGATATTAATAATGAATCCGTTTTAAATGATGAATCAGTGTGTATTAAAAATGATGATGAACTTGACACTTGTGACTATAGGAATGATGATACTGTTATGAAATTTGAATCTAGTATATCTTGTCTAACTCACGATCATACTAATGATGATACACCTATCCAAAAAGATGAGGTTTGGATTTGGGACACTATTTATTCAGATGATAATGATGATTCAGAAGAACCCGCTTATACAGGGGATACAATTATCGAGTTTACTGAGTCAGAGACAACAAATGTACGAATTCATATAACTTTTAATCACGTAAATTGTGAGATTCCTACAGGTCATTTATATGTAGACAATGATGATGTGTGGCTCTCGAGGATTTTACATGAGAGTAACGATAGTACATGTTTTTCTTATGACTTAGGAGAATCAATAGAACTTTTCAAGGACACAGATGACCATGTAACACTAGAGATTTTAGAGGGCTTGTCGCCTTCCTCACAAGAGGACAAGATAGAGGATTCCAAATCCATATCATGTGCCATTTCTCCTGTATTTTTTAACCCAACTTTCGGTAGGGTTCCTAGTTTAGGATTAGATGTGTGTGCTTCAAATATTATGTTGGACTGCTTTGCTTCTCATGACATTTATGTACTTGTGTATGTTTCTCCTGTATTTTCAGTTCACATCCCTAGCGAACCCTTTGACTCGGTTATTTTTATTCAAAATGATACACCCTTTGCAAAAACCAGGTTTGGGGGTAGCTATTTTCTTTTGATGGTCTCATCATTTTTATGTTGTTACTGTGAGAGTGTGAGGCTGTCATTGGTTGTATATATATTGTGTTCTAGGTTGATCCCCAGATTTTTCAGGTTATTAATTTATGGGGATTCTTTCTGTACACATCCAGTAGGTAGCTTTTTTTTTTCTTGTAGGCTTTTTGTTTATTTTTATTTTTATTTTCAGTATTCTTTGTTATTACTATCATTTGATGGTGTTACAGGGAATACTATTGTTCTTGCGTCAAACAGGTGAAATCTTCCAATCCTTTCTCTTTGATTTATAATTGTCTCTATTATTTATATTTATATTGCAAGCCATTCTAGGTTGCACAATTTAAAACATGATAGACACATTTTTGTATCTTATTTATCTCATATTTATATTGCTATTGTTCAAGTTCTGTATTAATATTATTACTTTTATTGTATTTTTATGTATTCTTGAAGAATAAATTATTGTTGAAAAATTGGCTCAAAAATTGTTAAAGGCACCTGAGAGAATTGGTAAATGCACCCACTTATTCAAATTCGAATTTAAATCTTGGCGGGAAAAATTTCTTCTCAAAACAGCCAGATTTGATTACGTGGTATTTTGGGTAATTTCAAGGAGTTAATACAAGATATTCTCTTACCTTTTCAGTAAGAGTTTACATGGTTTGAAAACTCTAAAAAAAGACCAAAAATCTCGTGAAATTAGTGTTTACAGAGAATCAAGAAGGTTATACATATTCTAGGTTTGGTTCTAAACAAAGAAAATATTCTCTCAGGTATGACAATATTCCTTGTAATATAAGGAGATAAAATCTCCTTTAAGATTTGTGTCGTGCTAAGGAAACAGAATAAAAGAAAATCACCAAAAACCGAGAGTTGTTCGTAGGGAAAATAATATCTCGATCTTCCATTAAAGAAAATATTTTATAAAGATTTTAAACGAGATTTAAAGTTGTATTGAGGTGGTATATAAATAGGAGATCAAGGAGAAGAGTTTGGGAGGCTGGCTTCTGCCAAATTTCCTAGAAAAAAATCAGGAAAAAAATTCTGCAACTAGGTTTCTTGAGCCGAAGAGGAAGAAGAAAAAAAATAGGCGAAGCAGAGAAGCTGTCACTGAAAATTGTTGCAGTTTCTCTTAAACTCAACAGTTTTAGCAACAGTACCAGCTACAGTTCCAGCAATAGTTTGAGTTTCTACCACACTCGAGAGCTATCTTTCTGCAACTATAGAACAAAGGTGTCATTAATCCGTTCGATGAATTCAATAGTAGTTAATGATTCAACGACACAACAGGTCAGTGCTTTTTTGTATTTCTTTTATAAAATCATGAATAAAATGGTTTCTTCTCTACTTTCTTCTACTTTTTTTGCCATGAATATCTAGAACCCTCATCTAAGATTAGAGAGGAAGTCTTATTGTGTTTTCTAGTATGTTGTGACTATTTTTTTTTATAATTATTCTCATTGTCCTATTTCTCGTTTAATCATGATAATAAATTCTTCATGTGTCCTGTGATGCTTAATTAATTGTTTTAAATATTCTTTTTTAGAGAATAACATTTATAGTGAATATGATTATTAATCCTTTGAGAAAACTAATTGATTCAAATTCCATATCTTCCAAGACGTAAATACTTTGTCTGAAATTGTCTTGAGTAATATTTTGAGAAAAGAATAGCGAATAGTTACACTCATCTAATTTGCATAATTGTGATGAAATCTCGAATTCTAGATTTTTTTCACTTGTAAATCATTTTTAGTTTTTTAAGCATTTTTAATTTTAGAATAAAATCACCAAAACAAATTGTTATTATCACAATAGTTGACTAAAAACTAGAAATTGCAATTCCAAAATCCCTGTTGAACGAACCGTACTTGCATATTGTCGCATTGACAACCGTGCTCTTACGGTATAAATTAAAATCACATAAAAAAATTGAGGACAATGTTAGATTTAGGTTCGGGGGTAGAGTTCGAAAATTGATGCCAATAAGAAACTCCAAAATTTAGAAACTTACGAACAACTCAGGATGACACTAACCATTCTAGGTAGATGGAAACTTAACTCTTGTCTATAAGAATTGGCATGCCCAGCTAAATGGTCTATTCATATCTCAATGCCTAACTCAGGTGTTAGAAATAACATGATAATCATTGGACATACATATCTCGGAATCATCATAACCATATCACCTTCTGTTTTTATTTTTGTAATTTTGTGTTTCTCTAAGTGATTTGGTGGGGCCCTAGTATTGCCTTATTATCGCCGCCAGGATGAAGTAGAGTGTTTGATATCAAGCCTCATTATTTTAATTGAACTTGACCAATTATTAAAAAAAAATGACAGTTGGATAGCAATATGTGTGTTCTCACTGTCTCCGTCGCCTAAGCAAACGTGGAACGCAGAATCCATTGGAACTATCATGTAAGCTGCTGAAAAGGAGCATGCGCTTGGATTCAAAAGATCCAATCATGTTGTCAACAATTCAATACAAAAAATTTATAAAAAATAATAAAAAAATAAAGTAAAATAAAATAATTATATATATTCAACAAATCGACCGCTGGGGCCCTTGTATATACTAGGTGAGTCGATATTAGTATTAGGATTAATGCCAGTGGGAGCATATCTCAATTCATTAAGAGTCATCCTGACACTGACATTCATACAAATATTTTGGGAAACATCGTTCAAGTTAGTCAACATGTGCACCATTTATCACTTTCATTTTCATCTTCTAATTTATCCATGTGTTTGAATTTGATTGATTTCGAGCAATGTGAATGTTGACAAATTTTTATCCAGTTTTGGAAAGTTCAAAGATTATCTTAGTAGAGTTTTGCATTCTTATATGAATTTTAGTAGGAATTCTCTACTCCATCCGACTAGTTCCGGGTTCGAGTCTCGGGCAACCCAAAGCTGAGTGGAAACTCATGTACAACAATTATCCATACAGGGTAATGATTTTGATAGCCAAAAAATTTAGTAGGCCAACTAAATAGCATGTTTAGTGTCTATCCTCAATCGTTCACAGGTAGCTAGAAGTTAGAGTAAAGGTTTTATGGGTATATCTCTTGTAAACCCTACGAGACTATAACTCGTCCACTAAAGCCACTTATGGATTTAAAGGCTTGTTACACAAGCTAAATGTAGTCGCGATTCCTGCGAAAGTGAGTTAGGGTTTTTATTTTATTTTTAGATTAGTTTTGCTCGAGGACTAGCAAAATATAGGTTCGGGGGTATTTGATGGGCTCTTAATTTATACAATTTTTCCACCTTAGTTATATTTTCTAGTCATTATCATTGTACTAAATTTACCATTTTATTATTAATAGGTGGTTTGTATAAATTCCAAAATTTTAAGCTAAACACGACTAAATTGGCTAAAATTACATTGGAGTACGAAACCCCAACCTTCCTTGGGATTGAAAACGTAGAGGTCTGGATAATGTTTAATGTACCGGGCTGTTGCTTTAATGGTAATTAATCCACATGTACTAAAGAAGGCATGTGTGATGGGGGCATAAAAGAAAGTGAGCAAACTTCTTCAAATTTCTGAATTGAAGTATTGAGTTGGACGAAAAAGAGAAGACTAAAAGTTTGTCAGGCGAGAACAGAAAGTCTGGGTGGAGTTTTTCTTCTAATTGTCGGTTGCTGGACATGGACACCAAAGTGGAACGTGATTGGATGTTACTAGACATGGCTGGACTGCTGGAGATAGAGAGAAAATTTAAAAGGTTAAGTGGCTGGTGGTGTCACGTGGAAAGAGAAAGAAGAGGAGGTCGGTAATTGGAGAGCATAAAAAACGTGGCCAGAAAAGTGCGCAGGTTGAACAAAACAGAAAACGTAAAAGAAAATAGAGAGTGGATGGATGGGTTGACCGTTGACGTCCAAAGGAAGGATTTCTTTTTAGTCTGGTGTTGGCAGACGTTAAGCTAACCGAATTTGTTTATGAAGTAAACTATAAAGAGAAGTGAGCACGTGGTAGGCTAGCCAGCAAAAAAAAAAAAAAAAGTAAGGCGTACTTCTTTGTGTTCCGAAAGACTATAAAAGAAAATATAGGTTTAAAAAATAAGGAGGGGATTGAACGGCTGGAGAAAAGATAAGTTATGAGTTTGGGTTGGCGGCTGATAGCAGGGGAGGCGGATAGAGCCTGGAGAGAGAGAAGGGGGTTATCAGAGGTGGTCGGTCAGAGAAGAGGAGTTTTTCGGGGTTGGTGTTGGCGGCCTGAAACAGTGATATCTCTCTATCTCTACTTTTTTTAATTTATTTTAATGAATTTTGAGAAACCCATTGCTATGTTTTGCTTAATTTTGTGTAACTAGGGTTTTATGTTTGAAACCACATGGAGTATTAGGCTATTTGAATTGAATTGAATTGAATTATTTTGCAAAAGACTATTATGAATTGAATTGATTAGTTCTTGATATTATTTATTGATTTAATTGGGTCACAAATATATTTGTATTATAATTTGATATTCCATGTTTGGGTTAAATTGTTTGATGGGGTATGCTTAGAATTGCAAGTACTATTTGTGAGCCAATATTTAGTTTCTATAATTTTCTCACTAATACAATTTGATGGTGCATGCTTGGGTTTAGTCTTTTGATTTGCCATGCTTAGGGTGTCTCAGTGATATTTGCGACTCTAATACATATGATAGGTGATGCCGATAAAACGAACAATAGACAAATATTCAATATGTTTTTCTTCAGTAATTAAATATAATTAGTGGTGGATGTTATAAACCTTTCTTACCGACTCTTCCAGTATATTTACGTTATTAGTTTAATTTAATTTATTTGTCTCATTCTTATTTATAAAAAATCCCAAAACATCATTTCTGGTTAGTTTAATTGAGATATTAATTGCAGTATTATCCTCACTCCCTGTGGGTTCGACCCGTATTTTCCGTTTTAACATTGTAAACACCGTGCGATTGAGGTTATTATTATATATAGGTTTTTCCAAATCCTTATCATAAGGTTATTAAGTCTATCAGTGGCTCTGTTCCTCGAGTAGACTAGAATATTCAACATTGTTTAGATATTGCATCTTAGTAACGCCAGTCGTGGGCATGGTGATTCCATTGCTAGTAATTTATGCCAGATGCTGACGTTTGAGTGAGCTGGTACTCATGATCAGTGAAGCACTTCATGGCATTAGTGTAAGGCAATGAGTCACCATGAATGATCCAAGAATTTTTTTGTCAATAATAGCTTGATATTGATGCCTGAGAGTCGTGGAGGTTGGCAATGATGCACTAACACTACCCTGCTGCCCTTGTCGATAGAATATTAGTCCTGAGTGACCACGCATGATTTCATGGATGATATGAGACATGGGCCTCATTTTCTACACGATGCGCAATCATGGCATCACTTAATAAATAGTATAATCATGTGGCATATATTTGCATAAAATGCAAGTTCATGATATGTCAACAGTATGGGTTTGTGAGAACCCTATGTGTGTGACTTGCGCTAGTGGCATCACTTTGTGAAAGGTGGCATCTTGGTCCACGTTTAGGGCATATCTTCGTTAGTTATGCACAGGGATGACACCGCTGAACCTTGCTCGTAAAATATGCCAATTGTTAGCCATTTAGTTAGAATATTCGATTACTAGATATCCATGTCTTGGTGCATAAATCGGAGCAACCAGGAGCTAATGGCATCAAGTGGCATGTCGGAATACCGAATAATGCGCATATGAATGCTAATCCAACATTGCGAAGGCCACGACGATTGGGTGGTAGCATTGGGCTAGCACCAAAAAGTAGTCTGGTACTAGGATTAGGTCAGCGTCGTACAAATATTTCTCAAGGCTTGGTCGTGCAAGAGATGTTCGAAACTTGGAGATGCAAGAGATGCCTAAGGCTTGGCCTTGCAAGTATATTCAAGGCTTGTCTGCGCAAGGTACTCAAGGATAAACTATGCAAGTAATGCCCCAAGGCTTGGGAATCGCTAGTTGGGATAGCCGCGCAAGCTAGGAGATGCGCAGACTAGGTAGAAGTATGGCATTGAAGAGATGCGCATGTCAAAGAGGTGTGCATGCTTAGAGAGATGCACATGTTAGGAGATGCGTGAGGTAGGTTGGCACTGACACTATCTTATTGTCGTGCACATACAATCTAGTGCTTGGCTAGTCCCAGCGCCGAGCATAGAGAATGATAGGATGAAAACTTATATATATATATATATATATATATATATATATATGTATATAATAACTGCAATCACACAACGTCTACAATGTAAAAGTAGAAAATACGGGTCATACCCACAAGGAGCGTGGAAAATACTGTAATTAATATCTCTAATAAACTAATCAAGGATGACAATTTCGGATTTTTAAGAATGAAAAATGAAATAAATAATTAAACTAAACTAATAAAGTAAATACAAGAGAGAGTGATAACCAGGGTTTATAGTATCCACTACTATTTCTATTTAATTACTAAAAATAATAATAATTCCTAAATACTTATTTATTCTCCATTCTATCGACATCACTTATTATATGTATAGACGTAAATATCACTAGTATATTATAAGTATAACACATCAAAAGACAAAACCCAAGCATGCACCATAAAATTGCATTAGTGAGAAAATTACACGGAACTAAATATTAGTTCACAAATATTACTTGTTATTCTAAGTATACCCTATCAAAGAAATTAACCCAAGCATAAAACATCAAACAATGAGACAAATATATTTGTGATCTTATCAGTTACGTATAAAGGTTATTATATCGTACAAAACCGATAAAGCAACAACTTATTTTTCAACTGATCGAAAAAACAAAATCAAGAATTAATCTATTCAAATTATAATAGTCTATTGCTATATAATTTAATTCAAATAGCCTAATACTCCAAGTGGTTTCAATCGTAAAACCTTAACTAAAAAATTAATGAGACATGGTTATGTATTTTTTAAAACCCATAATAAAATAAACTAAGAGAGAGAAAATTAAACCAGCGATATTATGACGAGAACGGAGGATTCCGGCGACACGCTCTCTCTGACCGATTCACTCACGACCGTTTTTCTCTTCCTTTTTCTTGTGCCCCTTCAACTTATTTTTCTCTGTTATTTTCTTCCTTGTTTTTTCTCTTCGTCTAGCCGTCAGAAAATCCCTCCCCCTTGTCTGTACGTTTTCCGTCTGACAACCTCTTTCCCTCTCTGTTTCGGTGCTCCCAAGACTTTTATCTTCTTTTTTACTTTGTGTCGTCCGACCTCCTCTCAAAGGAAAACATAAAACTGCACTTCCTTTCTCGTTTTCTGCACCAAAAAACAAAAAAGGAAATTTATGTCCGGGCGGTTTTCCTTTCCTTAAAACCTAATTATGACCACGTTGGCACGTTTCCACCTTCTTCTCCTTTATCTCTCTTCGTCCAACCACATACTCCTGCTTATGTCCTCCCAAAAACTCCTAATTATGTCTTCCACCCAAAAGATGCTTGAAATCTTTGTTCACCTCTTGACCGTGAGTTGTAGCTAACTGCCAACTGGTGTATGTGATGGTAATAATTGTGGTATGATGTCCGTGAAATTTAGCCTTCCCAGTTTAATGCTTGGGTAACGCCAAAAGCAGTATTTATGCTAGTTTAGCCGTTTGTTCTTCTGGTGATCAAATTTGCTTGTATTTCCTACAAAATATCTAAAATAATAATATTAGTTAAATAAAAAATCCTAGTTAATATAAATACGGAAATAAATTTGTCGCACTTGCATGTTTATCAAATGCCTTCACACTATATTTTTCTAGTCCTCAAATAAAACAAAATAAAATCTTAATTTAATCACTTTCGTATTAGCACGACTGCACTTAGCATGTGCAAGCTTTTTAGTTGGTCTACTTAAACTACTTAGCAACAAAAATCATTACCCTACATGAAATCCAATTGTTATACACAAATTAGCACTCGCGTACGAAATTAATGTCGAAATGCAAAACTCTACTCAAAATAATCATTAAACATCCATATACTCATATTGCTCGATATCTATCAAATTCAATCACATGAATAAATTATAAGATGGATATGGAAGCGATGAAGTATGCATATATTGACTAAGGTGAACTATATTTCCCTAAATATTTGTTTAATAATCCGGCTTGGATGCTCCCATTTGATTGAATCACTTTATTATTTTTTTTGTATATATAATTTTTTTTTTATTATTATTTTACCGACTGCATATTTAAATCTTTCGAATCTAAGCACATGTTCCTTTTCAGCTCGTTATATGACTGTTCTCATGGATCATGTTCTCGACTTTTTCCTTAGGAGACATAGGCAGGAAAAACAAACACATGTTACACTCCAAGTGTCTATATTTTTTTTTAATTCTAGCATCCGAGCTACGACCTTATGGAAATACTAGGGCCCTACCAAATCACTTTGAGAAACACAAAATTACAAAAATAAAAACAGAAAATGATACGGTTATGAAGATTTTGAGATATGCTTGTTCAATGATTATCATGTTATTTCTAACACCTGAGCTAATATGAATAGACCATTCATAGGAACACTAATTCCTATAGCAAATAATGTTTTGTTCTCATCTACCTAGAAAGGTTAGTGTTCATTCTTAATAGATCAAAAGTTCCTAAAAGTTGGAGTTTATCATGCAAAAATTAAAAATTTCATGCGAAAGTGAATACTATGAAAATCTATATGCTTAATCAATCCCCCACACTTAAAATTTACATTGTCCTCAATGTAAATTGATCGTCCAATGTAGAAATCAAGATGGAAAATTCCTAATATGACGTGCAACAAGCAATGAAATAAAGGTAAAAGATAAAAAAAAAAATAGAAAAAATCTGATGGGTTGACTCCCACAAAGCAAATGGTCCTTGTTCATGTTTGCACTCGGCAAGTAATCTCAAACAAGGTGAGAATGGTACCCCAAAGTAACCTGCCAAGAATATACATAAAGTCTGAAAATTTGGGGATCCACCCAACATATCAAGTCAGCTGCAAATATGAACATGCAAACACTATAATCATCCAAACATGTATGTAAATCTATTCCCTCTGAAAAACAGTCTTGTAAGTCATGCAAAATCGAGATAAATAAATCACTCACATGGACCACAAACACAGATTTCATATTAGTTTCTATTCGGGTTGTAAACTCTAAATCGGGTTTTAAATCAGCTAAAATATTTTCCATGGCCACACTAGCTTCACCAGTAATCGGAAGAAGCAACATATTAACAATGTCAAAAGACATCAGATCATTAAACTTAGCGAATTGATTTAAACATGTATCTAATGGTTCAAGTTCATCAAAATTAGTAACCCCTAAATATGGTTCTAGGTCCGTCGAAATAACTTTCGTTTCTGAGTTACCTTTATTAACCATTGAAGGATGCAACATAATTGACAATATCAATAAGCATAGGGTCATCGTAATCAAAAAAATAAGACATGCAAACAGATAAAGATTCAAACTAATCAGTGCAAGTTACCTTACCAATATCAATATGTTCAACATTCACATAAGCATTCAAAAAGCCACTGGATGGATCATCGAACCACGGTCTCAATGCAGCAACAGTGTCATGAATAATCAGATCGTTATCATCTTCAACTAACTGACCTACAAGATTCTCACAATTCAATGACTAAAAGGTATCTTATTATGAACGTTTATTTTCTCTAAGTCGTTAAAATCAACAATATAGTATCCTATGAATCTTCTAAATCATCGTCATCATAATAACTTGGAAAAGTTAAATCATGTGAATAAGTAATGTATCTTGTCCCAAACTCATCCTTCTGAATAGGTGAATAATCATCAATATGATTTAGAGTTAGACTAAATATACAAAATCAGATGTCATAACAATATCTCCATTCCTATATTCACAAGTGTCAAGTTCATCATCATTCACAATACACATTGATTCATCATTTAAGACGGTTTCATTATTAATATCATGAGTATAAGAAAAATTATTAACTTGTATCCTCAGTAAGGCCACAATCATTTACCGACTGCGTTAATTGAGAAATCGATAAATCAGTCTGTTCAACAAGTTGAGAAAAATAAGCACGATCTTTAATCAGATTAACATCAAAAAAATCATTGGACATGGTCTGCTCAGCAATAACATTATTGAGGTATTTTAACAAAGATGGTAATGGTGCAGATGGGCCACAATAAGATTGATCATCTCTCTCATATTGTCACGGAGAAATGTGTGAATAATATTTGGAATCAACACATTAATTGTGGCTTATAAATAGGGTAAGATTTGTAATAATCATAACCTTCATAAGGTCGGTAATGATCGTAACCCTAGGAATGATTCCAATTCTTATTTACACATTCTGCTAACATCGATTACCTGCAATGTGAACTTTTACGCATATGTTCTCTAATTGCTTCATTGTATGACTCATCTTTCTTGAACTTTTTGGATATATTCCAAAATGTCAAAAAAGAAGTCATGTCACCAAACTCCATATATACAAATAAAATATAAACAAAATGATATACAAAATAAAATGCTATAAAATAAAGAAGTAAACAAATTGACAATCACCAATTCATCCATTCCATAAATCACACCACAAAAGAAAAGAAAGAGTTGCTCCTACCATTATAACTGGAACAGAAGAGTTCAAATAACTGATGTAGTTTTTAATAGTGGTAAAAAGGGTTCGATTCTCGGACTTGTGAAGATTTAATTTCTAGACCTAATTTTTAATAATAGAAAATAAAGATAATTAAAACAATTTGATTTTAAAATGGATGAAGAAAAACTAGGGCTTAAGATTCCACCATTAACCAATACTTCAGTGATAACATCTAACAATTCTTATATTCAATTTAATCTAAATATGCCAAAGATAGGTTTTTGAAAGAATAATTGTTAATCAAGAGCATGAGGCATCAAGAGTTTAAAAACCAAGTATGAACCATCAGAAGAAAACATAATTATTTGAGAAAAACTATTTTTTCAATTTTAATTCAAGCAATTAATAATAAAATAATTGTAGAATAAATATAATTAAAATTGAAGTTACCACAATTATTGGATGAACGACTTCCTCCGTCGCCCCAGTGATGGTGATTAGCTCATTATATTGGAAACACACTCAAAATAGACTTTCATTGCTCAAAAGGTGCTTACAATGGTGAAAAAGGAGTAACACAGAAGAACAGAGACGCTTAAGCGTTTCAGAGAAGTGTTATCTGCGTTACAGAAGAAGGAAAAGGGAACATGAAAGAAAGACGGACTCCAGGCGCTGTTGATAAAAGACTGCTTCAGCAACTGCGTCAGCGACAATATCATCGACAGTTCTTCAGCACCTTATGTTCTTCCTCTTCTTCTTCGCAGCAACACGAACTATTTTTCTTCCTGATTTTTTTTCGATGGCTCTGCCTCCTTTTTTTATCGATTCTCTTTGCTTTATATAGGGTTAGTAAACCCTAATAACTCTTGTGAACCGATAAGGACTCCAAAATAAATCCAAATCAAACTTTATATCCTGTGAAAATCCCAAACAAAGAAGGTTTCTTTTTCCAGCTCCAAATTTGATTTTTCACCCATTTTTCCGGCGTGAATCTCTTGTAAATGATGTGTGTAGACCTAGGTTGATTAATTCTTCACATATCCAACTCAAACAACCCTTTAAATCCCATGAAAATAGGACCCAAAACAAATCATAATTTCTTTACGTGTGAAACATGTATTCTCGCCAAATTCGGATTTGAAATCAAAAGGGAGGGTGCCTTTAACAAATGTCTGGGTGCCCTTAGTAATTTGGTGGGTGCCTTTATCACTTTTGAGCCGATTTTTCCATAAATATTTATTTCTCGAAAATACCTACAAAGACATAAAAACTCATAATAAGTACAAAATCGAACACTATCAAAATAGATAATCGAGCACAATTTAGACACAAAAATGTGTCTATCAATAACTCTACTAAGTATTTTCCCACTTCGAAATGCAGTACTACTTCCCCGTATCGACATTCACAATTTAGGGTAACAAGCGCCCAACCTATCCAGAATCGTTCATTATATAACCCACAAGCAAGAAACTCGTGAGTATTTTTACAGCAGACGAGTGTGGTTGAGACAACACAAACAACACCAAAAGTACTTGAAACAAAATTATAAGACACAATGTCCTTAAAATAATACAATAAAAATAGTAAAAAGATAAAATAAAATAAAAAGCTAAATTACGATTAGAAAATAAAAAATATTCCACAACGACTCCCTAGCAGCGGTGCCAAAAATTGATAGGATAAAAATCTATATATGTAATAACCGCAATCGCACGTCATCTACAATGTAGAAGTGGCAAATACAGATCGTACCCACAAAGAGCGGGAAAAATACTGTAATTAATATCTCTAATAAACTAATCAAGGATGATAATTTTGGATTTTCAAGAATGCAAAATGAAATAAATAAATTAAACTAAACTAATAAAGTAAATACAATAAGAGCCAAAGTTCATAGTATTCACCATTATTTTTATTTAATTACTAAAAAGAAACATAATTCGTAAATATTTATCTATTCCCCGTTCTATCAACATCACATATTATATGTATAGATTCATAAATATCACTAGTATACTACAAGCATAACACATCAAAAGACAAATCTCAAACATGTACCATCAAATTGCATTAGTGAGAAAATTATATGAAACTAAATATTAGTTCACAAATACTACGCTATTCTAAGCATACCACATCAAAGAAATAAACTAAGTATGGAGTATCAAACAATGTGACAAATATAGTTGTGATCATATCAGTTACGCACAAAGGTTATTGTATTGTACAAAACCGGTGAAAAAACAACTCATTTTTCGATTAGTCAAAAAATTATAATCAAAAATTAATCTATTCAAATTATAATAATCTATTATTATATAATTTAATTCAAACAACCTAATACTGCAAGTGGTTTTAACCATAAAACCCTATCTACAATATTAACGAGACATGACTATGGATTTCTCAAAACCCATGATAAAATACACTAAAAAAGAAAGAAAATTAAACTGATGATATTGTGGTGAGAACGGCGGATTCCGACGACATGCTCTTTCTCTCGTTGATTCACTCACGGTCATTTTTTTCTTCCTTTTTCTTGTGCCCCTTCAACTTCTTTTTCTTTGTCATTTTCTTCCTTGTTTTTTCTCTTCGTCCAGCCGTCAGAAACTCCCTCCCCCTTGTATGTACGTTCTCCGTTTGACAACCTCTTTCCCTCTCTGTTTCGGTGCTGAGTGCTCCCGAAACTTTTATCTTCCTTTTCACTTTGTACCATCCAACCTCCTCTAAAAGGAAAACATAAAACTGCACTTCCTAACTCGTTTTCTGCACTAGAAAACTAAAAAGAAAATCTATGGTTTTTCTTTCCTTGAAAACCTAATTCTGACCACGTCTCCACCTTCTTCTCTTCTCTCTATCCTCCCAACCACGTACTCTTGCTTCTGTCCTCCGCAAAACTCATGTGCCTTCCACCCAAAAGATGCTTGAAATATTTGTTCACCTCTTGATCATGAGTTGTGGCTAACTTCCAACTGGTGTATGTGATGATGATAATTGTGGTATGATGTCCGTGAAATTTAGCATTCTCAGTTTAATGCTCGGGGTAACGCCAACAACAGTATTTCTGATAATTTAATCGTTTAATCTTCCGATGATCGGATTTGTTTGTGTTTCCTACATAATATCTAAAACAATAATATTAGCCAAATAGAAAGTCGTAGCTAATATAAATATGGAAATAAATGTATCGCAATTACGTGCTTATCATAGAACTTGCCGCCGGGGTAGCCCAGCGCCGTGCAATTTAGGGTTTGACGCATCCCTTTTTTGGGTAAATATTGGATTTTTGGCCGAATCCCGTCTATTGACGTCTGATGCCAAAGAATTCATCCGGGGAATCGAATAACTTGGAATGAATTCAAATTATGCTTTTCGGTTTAGTGGATATTCATTTAAGAGCACGACATTTATTTGAGAATAAGGCAATAACACAAAAGCTTATTTTGAATTTATATATAAATATAGATATTTTGTATGATCAGAGAGTCTGAAAAGAATTGCAACGATCACAAATACTTCTATAAAATCCCAGTGATTCGGAGGAAATTCAATACAAATGAGCTAATACATATATGTATATATATAGAATATCGAAAGTTCATCCGGGAAAAGCTCTAATATTGTGTATGTATATATTTATAGAAAGGCTACAAGATCAGTATAGAGTGCTTGTAGCTATTAATAGAATCTGTATTCTCAATTCTCATGCAGAATATGAAATAGAAGTACAAACTCCATATTTCTGATACAGTACCATAAACAAATTTGTAGATTCAATATTTCTGAAATGGGATAGAAATAAGTTTACAATTTCCATCTTTGTAAAAAATCCACCATCAACACCTTCTAAACAAATATTGTGGCTGACACTCTAGCCAAAAGAAGGCATTATTTAGTGTGTTGGGTTCAAAACATGCCCTTTGGTTAAAGTCTCTCATTGAAGAGAAACCTTTCTTTTTTAATATTAAAGAACATGATTTTATTATTGTGACAAAACAGTTACACTGGTTATGTCTTCCAATATTGAACCAACAATGAATTTAGGAAAATAGAAGACCCTTACTTTTAAAATTTTAAAAATTCTCGCATGCCTAGCTAGTCTATCAACAGGCTTATTACATACTCTTTTAATGAACTTGAATCTCCATAATATATGATTTCTTAATTTATTTTTATATCTAAGATAATATATTGATTTTCCCATGCGTCACCATTCACTGCCTCAACCACCAGTTTCGCATCTAACTCAAATATCATCTGCTGCAATCCCAGATCTTCAACCCATTGCATATCTTGAAATATACCATCACTTTCAGCTTGCTCTACATTAGGTGTCCAGCTTCATTGATACATCGAGCTTGTTCAAATCTACCTATAAAATTGTAGAGTATTAGACCAGTTCCGGAATGTTGAGTACTTGTATTTTTATAAGAGGCATCACAACAAATTAAGAATAAAAGGGTTTAAGGGTGGGTCCCATTAAGTTGTGTATTGCCAATTCTACTTCTGTCCAAGATAAAATTTTGGATACACTTCATTTCCCTGCCTGTTGTTTCATTTAAAATTTGTATGTTTCTGATAACTTGAATTAGATTAGGTTTGATGTCTTGAAAGGTACATCTACATCTTGCTTTCCATATCTCCCACACATCATTTTCCATCTTTAGAATCCATCTTCATCGGAACTATATGAATCTTTTATAAACCATCTCTTGATCCAAGTTTACACTGAATTTTCTGCCATTTGTAGACTTCTATTTGCTCGAGGGACAGATATATCCAAACTTCTTTTGAGAAGGTGTATTCCATAAGATATGTCTTGTAGTCTCAATGTCTTTCTTACATATTTTGCAAATTCCCCTATTGTACCCCATGACCCTTGCCAGTCTTTCACTTGAAGGGATTATGTTAGTCATGCATTTCCAAATGAAGTGCTTAACCCTTGGAAGGGTATTCAAACTCCACAGCTTCTCCCAAAATTTGATAGCTTCTTCATTTGATCCATTGTTGTTGTATTTTATATTAACTAACTCATTATAAGCCGACTTGACTGTAAACTGCCCATTCTTTGTCAAAGTCCATATGATCCTATCCTCAGTTGTGCCTGTTATCCGCATTTGTAAGATTTTCACTACATCCTCACTATTAAAAATTTGTTGTATGATATTAACTTTTCAGTTTTTTGTTTCTTGGTCGATCAAAGCAGCTACAGTATTAAAGTTTTCAACAATTTCAGATGATACTGCTGGAATTAGAGGAGTCTGTATACCATACACCCAAATATCTTGCCAAGTCTGAATTTTATTTCCATCTCTGAGAACCTAGAAACTAAATTTCTTAACACAATTCATGCTGCCTTGAATATTTTGCCATGCCTATGTAGAGTTTTTTTTCCTTTTGGCATGTAAGGTAAAGGTACCAGGGAAGTATCTTTGCTTTAATACTGTGTTCCAAAGTTGATTAGTATGTTGGCACAATCTCCATGCAACTTTAGTTAAAAGAGCTTGGTTGAAACAAGCTAAGTCCCTAAAACCCATTCCTCCATATCCCTTGTTCTTACAAACTTTGCTCCAAGAAGTTAGATAAAAACCCTTTCCATCATCTTTAACCCACCGGAAATTTCGTTGGACTCTATCCATATCCTTAATCGTGGGTTCTGTATTTTAAAAATACTCATATAGTGAGATGACACAATATCAAATACATTTTTAACCAAGACTGAACGACCTGCTTGATTTATGAACTTACCTTTCCATCTAGTTAGCTTTATCTTCATGTTATCAACCAAACTAGAAAAGAAAATAGTTTTTTTTCTATTCAAGAAAAGAGGATACCTAGATACTTTTATTCCAAACCCATTTTCTTCATCCTCAATTTTCTTAGTAGTATATGGCAATACCTGGGATGAATATGTATTAAGAAAAATACAACAAATTTTTGGAAGTTTACTTGCCGACCCGAGATTCCACTGAAATTATTAATGACATGTAAAAGGTTATTGAAATTTTCTATGTCAGCTTTAGCAAAGAATAAGCAATCGTTTTCAATTAGTAGATGAATTACCTGTGAAGCATTCTTTATAATTCGTATCCTTTGAATTTTACCAAGACTGTTATGTTTGGGCTAAAACTTTGAAGCCTGATATAGGGGCTCCAATATCAATAGAGGGGATCCTCTAGGAGGCGAGGTGACCCAATTTTCCGTTAAGGGATGTCCTAGGGGTAAAGTTAAATGTCTATTTTACCCTTTACGCAATAAAAAAAGACAAATTTGTCCTTTAATTAAAATCTTTCCATCCCCTCCATGTCTTCTCCTTCTCCATTTTAATCAAATTTCTCCATCGAATCAAAATTTTATCGTCGATTAAACTCCAAATTTCGTGATGAAGAATACTAATAAATGTGTAGAAAGTAGTAGTGATGACAATCCGGATAAAACTAAACAAGCTAATGAGGATTTTGGGTTACAAAGGGAATTTACGGTTGGGTTCGAATGAAAAACCCAACCGTAACTGGTTTGTTCTTCATGTTACGGTTGGGTTCGAATGGAAACCCAACCGTAAATTCAAATGTAGGAGATGAAGATTCAATTAAGATTTACGGTTAGGTTTTCAACCAAACCCAACCGTAACTAATCTTTAAACCTTAATTGTAAAATTAGATAAATATATTTTAAGATTTTTCATTTCTATCTTGTAAAGAATTGAAAGACGAAGCTAACCCAAAAAAAAATGAGGTCAATCGGACATTGTATGAAGGAGTTATGATCAAAACGATGAAATGTATCCAGGAATATTTACGGTTGGGTTCGCCAATAAACCCAACCGTAGAAATTTGAGATTTTTGGGCTTCATTGAGCCCAAATTTACAGTTGGGTTTATTGCCGAACCCAACCGTAACTATTCCTGGATACAAATAGATTTCACCGTTTTGATCATAACTCCTTCATACGATGTCCGATTGACCTCATTTTTTTTTGGGCTAACTTCGTCTTTCAATTCTCTACAAGATATATATGAAAAAATCTTAAAATATATTTATCTAATTTTACGATTGAGGTTTAAAGATTAGTTACGGTTGGGTTTTGGCTTAAAACCCAACCGTAAGTCTGGGGAAGGTTTATTCTTCATATTACGGTTAGGTTACGGTTGGGTTTTTAGGCATAACCCAACCGTATATACATGTTGAAATTGTAACAAAAACTAACAAAATAAGTTACGGTTGGGTTTTAACCCAAAATCCAACCGTAAATTCTACTGGATACCACAAAATTGGATTCTCTAATTTGTGTGATTTTCAGTTTTTCTTTGTTTGAATGACCCAATTTACCTTCAATCTAGTTAAAATGATTGAATAAGTTCACTTTTTTTATTTTGAAACCCAAATTTGAACTTAAAACTCAATGCTCCAAGGGATGGCTTACGGTTGGGTTTAAGGCAAAACCCGACCGTAACTATGGGAAAAATGGTGTTCTTCATTTTTCTTCGACTTACGGTTGGGTTTTAAGGTAAAACCCAACCGTAATTGGTTAATTCTTCATATTACGGTTGG